>JAJJWW010015794.1:0-226335 GCA_023531295.1 Papaver armeniacum
CACAAGTCGATACTTGTGAAGTATCGTGTGTATTTTGTTGCTGGTACTTGCATTACGGTGTGGTAAAGTGATGGGTGACGGCTCACTCACTAACTAAATAACTCTGACACGGGGTTGTATAACCAAGTGGTGAGGTCGGATGAGACGAGATGATGTTGAGACACTCATCTGCGGCCAGTTGATGAAATAGGGTTTTTAAGAGGTGCGCAAGCATCACTCTTTGCCCAGGCGAAGCCAAGCGTGGAAGGATTTTAGGAGGACACGAGCCATACATACGTGTTGGCGGCATGATGGTGTAGGTGCACATGTTAGTTCCCTCAGTGGAAAGCATAGATCTAGGCCTCGGTTGTGGCCAATCAAGAGGAGTGATGCAGGATTGATCCTGCGATAGAGTTTGATCCTCAAAGCGACGCGCCTTCCGCCCTTTTAAGTAGCGTTTTCCAAGACGACTAGCTTGGTCGGTCTTGGCGGTAGTTTAGCGTGTAGGCAGTGGTGATGTTCACGCCTATGTCTTACCGTCTCATGAAACGTGATCAAGCCACCCAATTACGTCCGGTGAAGTTGGGTGGTTGAGATCGATTGCGGCAAATCCATTGTAGTAAAGGTTGAAACCGCATGTCATCCCAGAAGGTTTGGGCGCGCGTCTGCAGGGCGACCCATCTTGGCCGGGGTCTTGGGTCGATCATGACTCACGTGTAGTAGGTGGTAGGTTGGTGTTCACACCATGCACGATTATCCCATGAAAACGTGATCAAGCTGCCTCAAATCATCTCAGGTGAGGTTGAAGCGGTCGAGATCGATTTAGGATTTGGGAGATGTAGCAGCGTGAGTTTGAGCGGCGATTTGGATTAGCGGCATGATATACCTTGGTATGACATGAAAGAGGTAGATGGACCGGTGGTGATCTTTGTGTGTGCGCGTGAGTGACCACGCGCAATCTAGTCTACGACCCTCGGTCGTCTTGGAAGATGGGCGCTTGCGATGTCTTGAACCCTAATTTTGGCTCATAAGCGCATTGCCGACCATGCTCTTTGAGCGGAACGAATTTGTTGCATAACCAATCATGGTTGGTTTTGTCCAGATGGTCAGTGTGTGGCGAGTCACATGGTGATTGTGTCGACATGCTCAAGACGCCTCCAGTCACCATCTACACCCTCCCATCCTCATGCTGCGAAGGTGGACGGTTGAGCAGCGTTTTGGCACATGCTAAGATGCGTCAAAGCCTCCAGTGAAGCAGTTTCAGTCCAGCCATAATGCTTGGTATGGGCCGGTTTTCATTGAAAGCGAAGGCGATGAGTCGACCATGCCTGAGGTCGGCCAGTGTTATTCCATACACGCTTGGGGGTGATGGTGTGATGCGTAGTCATCCAGTCATGCTTGTGGGTTGGATGGTGCGATCAGATCATCATTTGGCAAGCTAAGGCAGTGTGTATTCCACTACACCGCTTGGGTGATGGAATTGATGCGTGAGTCATCCAATATGCTTGTGGAGTTGGATAGTGATCAGTCATATTGCTAAGCTAAGGTAGGTGTGTATTCCATACACTCAGCAGGGGTGATGGAGTTGATACGTGGTCATCAATCATGCTTGTGGAGTTGGATGATTGCGATCGAATCATATTTGGCAAGCTAAGGCCGTGTGTATTCCACTTTGCCTTGGGGGTGATGGAATTGTCGTAGTCATCCAATCGTAGCTTGTGGAGTTGGATGGCTACGTTGCGTCGAGATCATATTTGGCAAGCTAAGGCCGTGTGTGTTCCGCACACCTTGGGGGTGATCGGTTGATACTGTGGTCATCGATCAGTAGCTTGTGAAGTTGGATGGCGCGATCAGTCATATTGGCAAGCTAAAGTAGTGTGTATTCCATACCTTGGGGAGTGATGGAGATTGATCGTAATTCGTCAATCATGCTTGTGGAGTTGGATGGTTGCGATCAGTCATGTCCGGCCCCGTCTGGTCAGTCGGATGCTTTCGATCGAGCTGGTACTTAACACACGAGAAGATTGGCGTTTGGCGCAAATAAGAATGGCGCTTTAACGCTATTATCAATTGCGTTTTAATTGGCACCATTGATTCTCAACGGCTCCTTCTAATCAACGGCTCAGAATAAGCGCCATTAAGAATGGCGCTTAACGCTATTCTTACTAGCGTTTCAACGGTCAGATTTTCAAAATTTAAATTTATCTATAAATTGGCTTCTTCAACACAAATCAAAACCATCCCAAAATCTCAAGATTTTCTTTTGCTTCCTATCTCTCCTGATTTTATATTTTTAATTCCAAATCTTCTTTCAATCAAGTGCAAGTATGGCATACACTACAAATGAAGATGTTGCAATCACCAAAGCTTGGATGAGAATTAGTCTCCAACCGATTGTTGAACAAAATCAAGGAGTCCACATTTATTGGGAAAGGGTGCTTCAAGCCTTCATAGAAGAAGCGGGTGGTAATGTAAACGGAAGAACAAGACAAAGTATTGAAAATAGGTGGTCGGTGATGGAAAAGCAAACCAAAGTTTACATGGGTTTCATACGATCAATTTATGCAAATATGCCCGGAGGAGGATGGACGTTAGAAGAAGTTGTAAGTATTATTCAATTGAACCTCTTATTTTCAATTCTCTACATATTATAAGTCATTAATTTTCTAAATGAGAGATTATGTTTATTTATTTTGTAGGAGGCACATGCTAAAACTCTATATTCTCAACAAAACAACAAAAATTTTGCATTTGATCATGTGTACCAAATTCTTAAGAGCCATCCCGCTTTCGAAAATTAAATATCTTGATCTTACCGATGATGAAGTGAACTTTGAGAAATGATGAAGCTTGACAATGAAAATCGGATCATGTTAAATTCTAAATATTAGTTATTCTAAATCGGATCATGTTGCTTTTAATTTTTTTAATTCATGTAACTTAAATCTATGAAATGAAAATTAGCTAATTTAAACCTGTTTCAATTTCAAATTTATAAATTTTGTTTTGTATTTTTAAAGTTTTTATTTTCAATTTAGTAAAGAAACAGGAGTGATGTGCGAAGAGTGTAAGAAAAATAAATAAATATAAACGCAAATGTTAATAGCGCAAAACGCTATTGTTAACAGCGCGAAACGCTAATGTTAATGGCGTTGAATGCCAATGTTTATAGCGCTTGACTTACGCTATTTTGATTAGCATTCAGCGCCATTCATATTGGCGTTTCTTGTCCTCTACCGCGCCATTCTTATTGGCGTTCAGCGCTATTGTTATTGGCGTTTTTGATGGATTCCACGCACCATTCCACCAAACCGTGGAACCTTGCTTGGATTTTGTGTGGAAAACACCAACTTGGAAGCCACTAGACTTGACATTCCATGGATTTTCCACACTTGGAATAGCTTGGATTCCACCATAAGACTTGCTCTTATAGAAATTTGATTTGTTCCCCTTTGAGTTGCCTTTGTTCGAAATTTGGTCAACAGAGCATGAGACCTCATTGCCCGGGAAAATGTTTAAAACTTCACCGGAAATTTTGAGCTGATCAAACGAGAGGCAAAGATTTACCACATCCGTTGTTGGAATGAGAACTCCTCCATAATCATTGCCAGAGATGTTCAAACAACAAAGAAGATCACAAAGTATACTCTCCTCCATTAAAACAAACAGACCACTATCAAATGATCGGTTCCAAGCTATATTAAGAAAATTACACAATAAGAAAGGAGGATGTAAACTAATGAGCTTATGAACTTCAAACTCTGCTGATGGAACCGATTAAGACAAGGTCGAAAGAAGACTTAGATACTAATCAACTGTTCTAGCGAAAGAGAAACCTTAGATGGTGGGTTTTCAAAGAAATGTAAGGAAAACTCAAAATGATCCCCTATTCACACCTGAACTTAATTGATTCTGTGAAAAGAACCCACCAATCTAAACTATCACACCTCACCTCTTAACTATCACACCTCAACTAAGAAATTAAGAAGGAGAAAACTTGAACAATATGCTACAAATCGAGATGATCCACAAAATCGAGATAAACCAATCTCATGTAGTAGCCTAGAGGAACCCAATACTCCTACGGGAGCAAAGAAACTAAAGGAAACAATTAGATCGTACTTTGTATTTATCCCTATAAGAGCATCATTACGAGCCAGACTTGAATATAATGGTGGGTTATATCATTCTAAAAATCTTGTACCAAACGGTGCTTACGAACTCAAGAAACTCTAGACAACCAACAAGGAAGAACAGAGGAAGAACAAAATTTCTCAAGGAAAGTTACTATTTCAGATACTCTCTCACATCCTCAAATTCCTATGATTCAACGCACGCTTAAAACGTGTTACTTCAAGTCTCTTCTGAGATTCCTAGTGAAGAAGAAGAACCCACCAGTTATAAATACAAAACTTGATTTTGAAGAACCCAATTCAGTTATCTCTTCTGAGATTCCTCCCGATTAAGTCATAACTCAATGGTCGGAGTGCTCCTTACTAATGCATTAGGTTTGGGTCGATTCCATCTGTCTACATTTTTTGATAAAAAAACCGTTTTTTGGGACTACTCAAAAATGGTGGGGGCTATTTTATGATAGGAATATCTACCTTATAGTTATAAGGGGTATCATAAAGTGTAGAAATGACTAATCTATCCTTAACCTAATTCAATTTAAAACCAACCTAATAACCACCTATATATATAACCACCTCCTCCCATCACCACCGCCGCTCACCACCACTGACCTCCACCACCGCTACCTCTATATATAACTTAATTTAAATCATTAACAAAATCAAAATCAAAATTATAACAAACCCATTATTTTTAATTCGTTTTTGGTTGAAAAAATGAGAAGTAATCGCCAAAATGAGTTGAAAATGGAAGTCGCAGAGAGAACTTCGGCTAGAAATTTTGGGGAAAATTTTGTCAAACTAGCCGACCTGATAGAAACGAAGAACATGAAGGAAAGTTCGGCTATTTCGAAAAAAAAAAGTTTCTAGGCGCAGGTTGCGAACATAGTTTTAATGGAGTTTTTGCTTTGGAAAAAAAGTTGGTTCGTCTTCAGTTATTTTTTCCTAGCAGAACTTTTGGTTGATTCAAAAAAAAAAAAAAAAAAAAATTCCTAGCGGAACTTTAAGTTCGGTTACGTCGCAAAAAAAATTCCTAGCCGAACTTTTAGTTGGTTACCTCGCAAATTTTTTCTAACCGACTTTTCCGAAAGCAAAAACTCCATTAATGATGAGTTCGGCACTGTGTCTTGAAGCATTAGCCGAACTACACTATGAGAGAGTTCGGCTATCGTTGTTCTTGATTTGTAGGCAGAACTCTATTGTCATAGCCTAAACAGTTTATAAAATTTTCATTTTTTTCGAAAGTTTATTTCATTAATCACTAATTAATCATTACACTAACACTAATTAATCATTATACTAACTAATTTAATTACCAAGGGTAAGTTTGATATTAAAAAAACTTAGATAAGGGTGACTCAATATTACTTCTAATATCCACCCAAAATATGGAAAGTAGTCCCCCACCATTTTTGAGTAGTCCCAAAAAAACGGTTCTATAAGAAACGGAAATGAGTTATAATGGGTCTTCAAAGGTGGATAGGCTTGTAAATGTGGGCTTAAGTATGGACGTGAAAAACAATTTGAACAGAAGATCAGGCGAACCGAACTACCTGAATATACGCAAATCCGTAAAATTCGCGTATTATTCGCTGAAGCCATATTAACCGTGTACCATGTTCGGGGTTAGAGTAATACGTGCGTTCTGTTCGGTCCCGATCGATACGTAAAAATTCGCGAATAATACGGCGAATTGCTAACTAGGCTCTTAACTCTTAAGTTCGACGATAGTCTAACTTTTCGAGCCGGTTCACAATGACATTTCTACTTACACTCAACGCGCTCTAAAAAAGATCGATTTTGTGCATATTTTCAAAGATTATCTTTTGATTAATTTTGAAAATTATATGATAAGAAATAAATTTTTAAACACGAAAGAATGAGACTAGTTAAAAGCTAGTTAACAAATCGGAAAATGGGTCATTTGTCCAAAATTTTTAAAACATGGTTCAAATGGACGAGTAAAAATTATTATGGGTGAAATGGACAAAAAATAGCAAGGATGAACTGGATTCATCCTGGCTTAAACTTAAAAAATAGCGAGGATGAAACTGGATGCATCCTGATGTAAATTAAAAATAAGAAAAAGAATTTGAAAATGTGTAGGATGAAATTGGTTACATCCTGGCTATTTTTATATTTTTGTCCATTTAAACAGTATCAAAATCTAAATGTCTTTTTCACCCAGGAATTATTGATTTTGGTCTTTTTAACCAATTTTGTGTTAACAAATGAAAATGTCCAAGTGTGCACGAAATCAGATTCCAAATGCTCTCAGCTCGACGCAACAACGAGGCTTGGATTTGAATGCCCAACGCCGCCAAAACTTTCCTATCTAACAAACGGCCAAAACTAACCGGTCATCGGCAATCAAAAAGTCAAAACCTAGATTGAAGAGTCAATACATGTGTAAGATAGATAACCACTCAGACGCGTTTACATCTGTGAAGGTTCTGTCTGACTCAAGCTAAGTATAGCTGTATAGGTGAAGTGAAAATATTCAGAATAACACAAGGCAATAATCTAATGATAAACTGTAATTCGTTATCCGGAAACAGAAAAAATAAATTATGACAGCAATCATTCAACGCACGCTTAAAACGAGTCACTTCAAGTCTCTTCTGAGATTCAAGTGAAGAAGAACCCACCCACCAGTTATAAACTTCAAAAAACTTGATTCTGAAAGAACCCAATTGAGTTATCTTCAATTGAAGAAATATGATGAAAAGATCAGGTTTTTTTGTGTTTGTATTTGTTCTGAATAGTCTAATTCTGAATATTCAGAGAGTTAGTGGTAGTAAGGATATTAGTAGTTTTGAAAGGAAAGATTTGGATAGAGTGTACAAATTACCCGGGCAATCGTTTGAAGTTAATTTTGCACATTATTCTGGGTATGTTGATGTTAATAAAGACAAGGCTTTGTTTTATTGGTTCTTTGAAGCTGTTGAAAACCCATCTTCAAAACCTCTTCTTCTTTGGCTCAATGGAGGTCAGTTGTTATTATTACTACTTCAATTTAACATCTTTTGCAAATTGTATTATTATTAAAAGAGCCATGATTTGTCTTCCTTTTCATTTTGCAAATAGTATGATATGGGTGTTGTGATGCTTGTAACACAAATGCAAATGATGTTTCTGTAGGTCCTGGTTGCTCTTCAATTGCATATGGAGAGGCAGAAGAGATTGGTCCTTTTCATATCAGACCTGATGGGAAGACCCTTTATCAAAACCCTTACTCTTGGAATCAAGGTATGAATAATTTCTTCTTTCTTCTTTTTGTGTGTGGATTGAAAGGTAGCTCTGTAGTTGTGCTTGCATACAATTTGTAGGTCTACTTATTTTTTACGAACCCGCCGCATCACGCATTTCCGTGATTTGCACTTTACTAATCAGCCTTGATTTGAAAATTTTGAAATGACTGTAAATCTGTAACTCATTAGCTCTTTTGTTTTCATGTAAACTCATGGTTAGCTGTATTTGTGTCAATATGCAGTGGCCAATGTATTATTCCTGGACTCTCCCGTGGGTGTTGGTTTCTCCCTATTCAAACAGATCCGAAGATTTGCTTAATAATGGAGATGCGAGTACTGGTATAACAATGCAACACTTGTTTGACCTTGGTTGTTTGCTTTATTGATACTCCGAAGAAAGAAAAAAAATTTGTTCTTACTACTGTATGTTGTTTTTCTTGGTTTTTTCAGCCGAAGATTCACTAGCATTTCTATGTAACTGGCTAGAGATTTCAGTATAAAGGAAGAGAGTTCTATCTCAGTGGAGAGAGCTATGCAGGTTTGATAAAGATTCCCTACTTCTGTCAGCTTTCATTTTGTCAACATGGTCAATCATTTATGTTATGAGTTATGACATTGTTCGATATCATGCCATGAACCTGACAGCTATACTGCTTAGTGATCCATTTCAGAGTAACTTGTATTAGAACTTACCATTATTAGTGTTGGAATCTTTGTTTTAGGACATTATGTTCCTCAGCTAGCTGAAGCCATTGTGAAGCATTATAAGAAAACCGGGATAAGTCAATCAATCTAAAGGGCTACATGGTAAGTTGGATTTGCTTGAAGGATTTTGGGTGTGGGTATCTTTGCACTGGAAAGATGAACTGAAAATTATATTATTGTCTACTGCAGGTTGGGAATGCTGTAACTGATGATTACCATGATGACTTGGGTATTTTCCAATTTATGTGGTCTACCGGTTTGATATCTGATCAAACGTACAAGCTGTTGAATGCTTACTGTGACTCTGAATCATCCACTCACCCCTCATCTGAATGCAATAAGATTCTTGATGTTGCTGACAAGGAAAATGGAAACATCGACGCATATAGCATTTACACCCCTTCCTGCACAGCTACAGGCAATGGACTGTTCTTAAATCACTAACGGAGAAGATTTCATGTAAGTATCAATTTGAAGTTTGATAATCTTTAAACGTCAATCCTTGCATATTATTCAGTTATAATTGGCAACACAATTTTAGCATATTAGCTTTTAAGTTTATGGTGGTATAAATTTTGTAGTCCGTTTGCGCTTGGGTGAGAAGTATGATCCTTGCACCGAAGCTGACTCAACAATTTACTTCAATTTACCCGAGGTTCAAAAGGCACTTCATGTAAATCCAGCAGTTGCACCAACTAAATGGAAGACTTGCAGGTATGATGACAGAAACTCCTATAGGGATATGGATCCATTTCAAAAACACTGGCAGTAGTGTTTCTCAATGTAATTTAAATTTTCCATCTTTTAATTTGGAAAACGTAAAACACTGTCTACACTTCTTTTTGCGTTTTCTTTTTTGTAACCCTTCGATTATATTTATCTGTTTCACGAGCGATCTTTTTAGTCCTACTATTACATATGTTACATCATGCATTTTGGTGATTCTGTTATGCAGTGATGAAGTAAGTGCTGACAATTGGAAGGATTCACCCAAGTCAGTGCTACCCATTTACAAGGAGCTCATAAAAAGAGGGGCTTGAATTTGGATGTTCAGGTACTTCTTATTCTATGCTATTGTTTCTTATACAAAGTCTGCCATGGATGTAGTGAAATGCCCAATTGATTTAGCTCTGTAGTGGTTATAATAAGAATCATGAGCCTAACACTCTCAATCACTTTTATGCGACAGTGGTGATACAGATTCTGTAATCCCTATTACTGCCACAAGGTACAGCATTGATGCCCTCAAGCTTCCAACTGTTTCTCCGTTTCGTGCTTGGTACGATGATGGCCAGGTAATTACACACCACAAAAAGTATCCTGATATTTGGAAGAAAACACTTGAAATTCAAGCATTCTGTACTATAATTTTTGTCTAGGACACTCGTGTATTTTGCTAAAACAATATTTTGTGTGCTAAACCACAACAGGTTGGAGGATGGACTCAAGGTTACGAAGGTCTGACATTTGTTTCGGTGAGAGGAGCTGGTCATGAAGTCCTCTACACAGACCTAAACTTGCACTCACTCTTGTCAAGGCCTTCTTGGCAGGAAATGCCATGCCAAGTTTATCTGTGCAACACGCCGATTCTTGATCATATTGTAGCTTTCCTTTATGCATCTCAATTAAGCAATATTATTGGACTTATGGCCAATTTCTTCTGTGCACTATATTTTTTTCTTCCTAAGGTAAGCTTTATCTTGATAAATTGCCACTTCCAGATGATATCCATGAATGTTGTGACATAAGACAATAAGTAGTACTCCCAAGTCCCAACTATTGTTCTTACTTGTAAGCCAAAAGTGGAATACATCCACCAAAATCATCATGCTTCAAACCTAAATTTAGAAATGTCATTGGTTTAGATTTTGTCGGCACATTTACAGTAAAACATCAACATCACTCATTTGCGGTGAAACATCAACATCACTCTCAAGATTTATTGATTTTATTGATATTTGTACATAAAAAACTGAAAAAGAAAACCAATTTTTTACCAAAAGGTCAAAAATCCGATAGAGGATCAAACTTATAGGTTAGGGTCCGTCTAATTTTTTTTTTTTTTCTTAGTAGGGTCTATTGACCTCACATGCCTCTCTTGAGTCTCAACAAGTTCGTCACTAGTCTAAATTTTCGGCAGATTCTTGGCGACATTTCAAAAAACAAAATCAATTTCGTGTAAAAACTTTTTAACATTAATATGGTTTGTTAACTTCATCTGTATACCCATACGTGTTAAGGTTTACTAAAAAAACTATTTTTTGCATTGAAAATATTGATTCTTTGCATTGGGAAAAGATTTGTTGTTTTCATGCAAGAAAAACCAATTTCTAGTAGAATAAGACAAAAAAACACAATTTCCAATGAAATAACATACTCCCTCCGTACCTATTATATAGGCGGAATTTCTATTTTTCCTTGTACCACTATATATGAGTCCAAATTTCCAAAACGGTTATATTACCCTATTTATTTGCTTGGGAATCATCACAATTGAGTATATATCTTTAACATTGGGAATATAATTAAGGGTAAAACATAAAAAAAAAATGTATAAAATCAATAAAAATTTCTTAATCTAATGGTGGGTTTGGATGTAGAATTTTAAAGTTGGAATTTATGGGTCCAGGGGATTTGGTAGAATTACGTTTCCCTCGTATGTTTGGTTGCCCAAATCCTTGGAATCACTTTTCCTACGGATTGGTTTTCAATACAAATCCTCCATATGGAGTCCGCCCCCTCCCCCTAAAATTTTTGGAAACTTATCAAGGATTTATGGACCCACTTTTTTTTTTTAACTCTAAACCCCATATATATGCAATTTTAAGATTTGAGAGCAATGTCAAACGGTACAAAGACTTTAAAACAAGAAAACTCTATAAATCTAAGAATTTCAATTGAGTTACCAAACACACAAGGGATTTATATGAATCCAAGGATTAATAATCCCATGGGATTATAAATTCTGGAAACGGTGGTCTCGCAAACAAACCCACCATAAGAGAATTAGTCCCTCCTTCTATATAAGTGGTACGGAGGGAGTATTGCTATTAAACCTTAACATTTATACGAGTATACAAGTTAACAAAAGTCTTAAAAGTAATATGATAAGAATAAAAAAAATTAACGCACGAGAGAATGAGACTAGTTAAAAGCTGCTTAACAAATCAAAATGAAAAAGTAAGTGTGCACAAGATCAGATTCCAAAATGCCCTCAGCTCGACCCTAACAACGAGGCTTGGATTTGAATGCCCAAAACCGCCAAAACTTTCCTATGAAAAAGAACCTCGCAAACCCACTAACGTCAACGACGATCAAAATTCAAAACCTAGATTCAAGTAAGATGGATTACTACTGTAAACTTTTCCCATATGTGAAGGTTCTATCGACTCCAACTTGGTACAGGTGAAGTGAAAATATTCGTAATCACGAGGCAATAATAATGATAAACTGTAATTCGTTATCCGGAAACAGACCTGATCATAAGAGTGTTCATGAGATTACCGTTACTAATAAAAAAAAAGTGGTCGGAAACCAAAAACTTTTATACCACCAGAAACAAAGAAAAGTAAAACAATCGGGAAAAATTGTAGATATAGGTGAAACTTTCGGTTTTTATGAATCCTTTTACTTTTTCTTTGGTAAAGGTTGTACAAAATCTTTTAGTTTACGAACACGTTTTTATATTAATAACAAAATCTCCATAGGAAAAAGGGTGATTTAGTGTAATATATTGAGTTTCATAGAGAGGTTTTGCCAAGAAAGGGAGAGAAAAAGTGAAGATGAAGGTTTCGTAATAAAGAGGCACTCAACAAAAAAGTTGGGATTTAAAGAAGAGACCGGAATTGGGGGAAGTGAAACGAGATAATATTTGATTTTCTATCTAATTTTATCCGAATCTTCTTGACTAACTCAAATGTAACAACTTCCTTAAATTTATGTTTTTTCTCTCGAGAAAAAACTTCTAAGACGATATTTAGGCAACTGAAATCTAGGGATAAATCTTAATATATCTAAAATTATTATTTGGGTCAAAATAAATCTTATGGTTGTTCCTAGATTTATTTAAATAAAAATTATTCTCCCCAAGTCGTTCCTACATGGATTAGTTTTAGTCTAGAGATAAATCTTACTAATATATTCAACTGCAGTCCTTTGAATCAACAAAATATTGATAAATTTGGAAATATAAAACATACTTGGATAGAAAATATCGTTGACAATAAATACAAAATTTCTTGGGTTAGAAATAAGTTTAGTGATTGTGTATTTTAAATCAAAACTAGTGACAAAACCCTAGGTGAACAAACTAGTGATAAGAAAAACCGGTCATATTATTTCTACCAAATAAAAACCGTTTCAAATAAAGGCGGGACAAAAACCCCAAGTCAAATAATAATGAGTAAATTTAGTTTTTGTTACTTTAAAAAAGCCAAACATGCACTTTTGACCTTTTCTTCTTCTTCTCCGATTTCTTTTTTCTTCTTTCTTAGTCTCCTTCTCCCACCATCATCACCAAGCAAAGCAACAATGGATCTCCCACGAACACCAACAACAATTTTATTCTCCCCCGACACACCACTGCACGTCCGTATCTCACCACTACCACCACCCTCCTCCGCCTCCTTCAATTCCTTCACCACCAACACCATTTCCACCACCGTAAACATCACCACCCCCCAACTCCTCTTCACGTCACAGCAACCATAATCAAAACCCTAACCATAGTTTCATTTTAAAAATCCACGGCCAGCACCTCCTTCTGATGTATCATCACCAGCAAATGATGATACATCTTCATTGTCGAAATCAATATTGTGTTGGGGAAATGACAGATTTATGTTGAAACCAAAATTGGTTTCATCAAATTCTGACAATTTTGCTTGGTGAAAACAGTAAATTTATGATGAAACCAAATTTGGTTTCATCATGAAATCAAAGATTTTAATGATTAAATATTAAGTTTATGATGAAACCAAATTTTAGTTTCATCATTTTTCGGTGGAGCCCTTGTACAACCTTACTGAATTGGCGACAAATACGCACCCACAATTTGAAGTTAAGTTTTACAACATGAATTTGAAGGACATGCCCTGCGCAGCAGATGTGAAGTCATTTCGACTACAATTCGTCGACTTTCAGTTTCAATTTTTGTTTAGACTACAATATGTTTTAATCTCTTTTCATGTTTCATTTCATATTTAATTTGGTTGTAATTTTCATTTATTCTCTTGTGTACATTTGTTTATAGTTAAACATGTTCATTTGCTACATGTGTTTCATGTTTGTTTCATTTTTGATTAAGTTTTATCAGAGTTGCAGGCTTTTATAATTTGATGGAACCAAAATAGGTTTCATCGGTTCGGTGGAACCCGTTTTGGTTTTATCATTTTTATTGTTGTTTCTTGGGTTTCATCTGCATAAGATTTTAACCTTATATTTGTACATTACTTTCTTACATAAAATTACTAATAGTTGTTCTTACCATCAAGATGTTTCATCTAGATAAACTAGAACATACTCCCCAATTGAAACTTCATCAAACATGGTTCATAACATATATGAGTTTTAAATCTCTTTTAAGTTTGGTTTGAAAGCAAACATACAATTGAATCAATTCGACAAGAAGAAATGAATTCAACAATTGAAACCATTCATAAGCAATTGAAATCTTTTAGAAACTATTATAAGCATTTTGACATGAAATATATAATATTGCAAAATGCAATTACAACGAGTTGATATTTACACTAATGTCTTTATTGATGTGTTTTTGTCATCATGATTTTTGAGTGCCAACTTTACTCTCATGTTTCCCATCTTTTCTGGTGTTTTCTCTTCAGGAGACTCCATGTTTCCCTTCAACGGGCTCTTCATGTAATTGCATCTCCTACATTCTCTGTATATGGTTCTGTAAATCTATTTTTCCCTGTTGTGAAAGACATAAGCAATCAATAAGCACATGAAAATACTTACAGAACCAAAATTGGTTTCATCAAAGAAACCATTAACTAAATGAATTTGATGAAACCAAAATTGGTTCGGAAACCAAAAACTTTTATCCCACCAGAAACAAAGAAAAGTAAAACAATCAGTAAAATTGTAGATATAGGTGAAACTTTCGGTTTTATGAATCCTTTTACTTTTCTTTGGTAAAGGCGGTACAAAATCTTTTAGTTTACGAACACGTTTTTATATTAATAACAAAATCTCCATAGGAAAAGGGTGATTTAGTGTAACATATTGAGTTTCATAGGAGGTTTTGGCAAGAAAAGGAGAGAAAAAGTGAAGATGAAGGTTTCTTAATAGTAATATAATAAGGAGGCACTCAACAAAAAAGTTGGATTTAGAGAGAGAGGAATTGGATTGAGGGAAGTGAACAAGATAATCTTTGATGTTCTATCTAAATTTATCCGAATCTTCTTCACTAACTCAAATGTAACAACTTAAATTTATGTTAAATTTATGTTTTTTTCTCTCGAAAAAACTTCTAAGACGATATTTAGGCAACTGAAATCTAGGTATAAATCTTAAAATATCTAAAATTATTATTTGGGTCAAAATAAATCTTATGATTGTTCCTAGATTTATTTAAATAAAAAATTATTCTGTCCCAAGTCGTGCCGACATGGATTAGTTTTAGTCTAGAGATAAACCTTACTAATATATTCAACTGCAGTCCTTTGAATCAACAAAATATTGATAAATTTGGAAATATAAAGCATACTTGGATAGAAAATATCGTTGACAATAAATACAAAATTTCTTGGGTTAGAAATAAGTTACTGATTGTGTATTTTAAATAGTAATAATTCTTTTTGGCCGACTGGTCAATCCCACTAATCAAACCCACCGCTGATGTGGCTCTGATGTTGCGTGACTTTTTAATTTTCGTTCTTTTCTGTTTGGTCTTTCTTTCTGTTAACGTGTTTGATTTTTTTATTTTCTTCTTTGATATTTCAGGATGAAAAAAAAAAGTAACAAAGGCATCTTCGGCCATTGGATCCATGGAAGTGTTTAGTACTTGAAAGGGTTATGCTTCGTTATTAGTCTTTTTAGGATTCTTTTCTTTTTCGTTGCTTCTCTCTTCGACTCAACTCCAGAAAACCCCTAAATCTTTAGGGTTTTTTAATTTTCAATTGGATATCAACAAAGCTAGGTTAATGCTGTAACGCGTTTTTGTCTCCTAAAGGTGTTAACTTTGAAGGTAATTCAATTCAAATTCATTTTATTTGTTTTCAGTTTACAATTTTTATTGAATTTCAACGTGGGTTTACTATCTTCACCGAAGTGGAGAATTTTTCAATCAAGGTTGTTGTTGTTTGAGTTTAGGCTTTGATGGGTATTAAAAATTCCTTAGAATATCCTCATGGAGTACTTGATATCTGGGATGAAGATTCTCTGTATTTACCCTTGCTGATCATGTCTAATATAGATTGTAGTTTTAGATTTTGATGGAAGAACAAACGCCAAACACCAAAATGTTAGTTTAATTTACCATTGTTTGTGTGATTGAATTAAAGAAAATAGTTCAGAAGTATTTCTTAAAAGGAACCAAGTTTTTTGGTCACAGGATTGTGTTGGACTCTTTTTTCTAGTTTTGTTAGTTACAAATGACAGGGGTTAAGACTTTAGTAGATGACCATGAATCTTTGAATATCAAATTTGAGCAAATCGTGAGTTAGACCATTGTCGGCCAATTGAATGTATTTTATTAGAATACTTGTAGATTTTCTAAAGATTGTTAAGATCTGTTTCAGTAATAGGTGAAATTCTCAGAAGTTCTTTTGATATAGTATAGTTAATGTGCATCATGCCGGTTTTTGTTCTTAATCCCGAAGGTTCTAGGTTCTGTAATAGAAAACATGTACTCGGATAGTGAAGTTTCCGTACGCATTTACATTGTTGCATATGGGATTTTAATTGTGGTGTTTTGCTTAAGAAATTTTTAATTGGTTTTACTAGTAACTTTTTGAGCTTTGGAATGTCGTTTCGTTAATTGGATAATGAAGTTTCTGTATGTATTGACATTGTTGTTTACGGGATCCAGGTAACCACTGGTAGCCATTTTTCTTCTCAACCAATTCTGGTGAAGGCGATGGAATCATCTGGAGCACAAGTCCTGGACCAAATATTACGACTGATGCTTCACGATTTATGGATCAAGTATATGCTCAATGTACTGACATATTGTTAACTTGAAATCAATTCAGGTAATTTTTATCAATTACCAAGTTAGATTTATCTATTTGTACACCGTGTTTGTAGTTCTCATCCGTTCACTTTACAATCAATTTATTGTCAGTCAAATCATTGCTAACAACAACCCAGCCAAGAGGTGTTGGCATCAATTTCTTTAACTAAATTATGATTCCATGAACCTGCAGAGGGGTCATATAAACCATATGCATGGAGCGTCGTAGTTGATTTACAAACAAGTATCAATGTTTGGCATGGTCTGAGCCGAAACAAGTGTATGTCGGCTAACTGCATCATCAAATGCAACAATAAGATGGTTTTACTGGTTTAAACATTAATATCAAATTGACTTTGTCTGTGTGATAAGCGATCAAAAATGGCCAAGGGTAATCCTTGTCCACATGCTTACTACTGGTGCACAGCGGTTGTAGGATGCCCAATGCGGAAGCAGGTGCAAAGATGTACACAGGACACACGACAACTATGATTACAGCTTATGAAGGATACCACAACCATGCTTTACCGCCGCAAGACACATCAGACAATCACTGCAGCTTCCACTAGGCTCGTCACAGGTTCAACCATGAGCAACAACAGAGAACCAACTCTCTCATCAAATACTCTCTTCTTTTCACCATCTGCAACTCCTTTATCTCCTTGCACTGCTAACATTGCTACTCAAAGTCAACCTCTGCACCATCAAACTGCACACCAGTTGGCTTGTAATGTTAAAGCTTTAATCTTTTCGTGTCCTGAAGTCTATCATTAGAACTTGTATGTATTGCTTATACAGTACATGGTACAGTTAAAACACCCATTATTGTAATACATATCTATGTATAAATAAAATGGCATTTCTCCTTATGCTTAAGAAAGTTTTCTTTTAGAGTTTGAGCAATATTAAACAATTAGAAACAGAACTATAATAATGTTCAGTAACCAAAGAAAGCTGAACCATTTAAGTGTATTGATGAGTTTCTGCAGCAAAAATTCTGAACTAATTTTCCTTCTTATAAATCCTCCGTCGCTAAAAATTTGCTTGTAATGGAATCACATTACACTCCATAATCTCGCTTCCATGTAAGTGAGTATGCTTGTACGTCGGTGCAGGAATCGCAAGTCAATGATCTTCTTCTAGTGATCCATTCTTCAAATTTAGGGATTTTCAAGATTTTGGTTTATTTCTTGGTGCTGGATTTGTTTGAATAAAGCAAAAGAAAGTACTGTAATAAGAAGCCATGAATCTTGTTTGTCGCTGAAGGAAGAACTTCTTCTTGGTCGGAATCTTTCAGTTTTTATAAAAGTCCGAAACTAAAAATTGAAACCACGTAAGAAGAGAGAAGAAAACTTAGAAAAAAAGAAAATCAAGCCACGTTATTGCCACCTCAGGGGTGGGTTTGAGGGTGGGTTTGACTTAGTGGGCTGAATAGAATTACTGTTTAAATAGTTAAAAGAAAGGGTATGTTAAAGACAACAGGTTTTTGCTATGACCGATACCAATCCAGAATCCGTTAGTCAGTCACGATTGTGTGATAGCAAAACTGGTACCCGTCTGTACCAATCCAGAATCCAGTCATGATTGTGTTGTATCGCCACATCAAAAAAAAATGTCAGGCATCAAAAATTTATCCAAGAAACTAACTTAAAATTGGCTTCAGCATCTCATAAAGATAATCACCATACATCTCATATTGGTATCACGATTTAGCTATTTCTTCATGAAATTAAAACATCTCAAAATGATAGTCACTATACAGTATCCACATTGTATGAAATGTGGAAACGGAATAGAAACAGCTATGGATATCAATTTTGACTCGTGTAGTTGTGAAGAATTGTAATTTACAGTTATTTCTACATACAATTCAGTGACGCAGAATTACAAACTGCAGTTAGTCTGTTATAACATTATTACCAGTCGCACTTTCTCGGGAAGGAAATGAATTCAACAGAAGCAGAAAAACAGATGATGTATTTGAGAATTCAGCAACTTATTTGTCATAGAAAAATCAATCATGAAGAGGGAGTAGAGGTGCACCAGAGTTGCCCGAGAAACAAAATCTGCGTCTTGAAGTCTCCATGGTTATCATGGCAAATTTCTGTGAACTATCTTTCTCTTAAGCTAGACCCTTCAACTGCTTCCATTTTCTCATTCATTGCCACAAGTTGTATTGTTTCTTCTTCTTCTTCTACCTCTTCTGTGTTCATTAAGCTCTCACCCTTTAACAAGTCCGGGGGAACCAAAACTTCATATTGATCCGCTTTTGGGACAAGAAAAATCAATGCCAAGGTAGAAAACATAGCGTTCTTTATGACCATCACTAACCATAAATTAGTAAAATCACTTCTTGTAACATGAAACAGATGAAGAACTAATCCACCAGACCATTTTGAAGAAAGTTGACCCAAACTGTCGATGCACATCAGTAGAGCAAAGAATGTACCTTCAATTCCCAAAGGACATAGCTTAGTGCTAAGCACAATCATGGGCATCCATCTTAATCTATTAACAATCCTTGAAACACATTCTTCGAAGATTACAAAGAAGTAATCGGGAATGCCTAGTTTTAGATTCCAACGTAGTACAAAAGTTAGATCCAGCATCCCTGAGAAACCGTAGAGAAGTTGTGCGAAAAAGAGTAACTTCCTGAAGGAGTAGTAGTCTTTTAACAGTTGTGGTAGATTAGAACCCCTGCGATGGAAGCTACTGCACCAATTGCATAGATCATCCCAACAAATTCCTGCACCGATATAACATGAAACAAAATTCAGATTAAAAACATGTACCCCTACATATCATTCATTCATTTTTTTCTGTTTACCTTTGTATAAAGATAAGTTAATATTACAAATAGAAATTACTACGTCATATAAGTTTTGACTCTTTTGAGCATTCACTTTGCAGTTATGTACTAGCATGCTTACGAGTACGGAGTACCAATACTGTCCTACTTTAGTTAATGTAAGCCCATAGTACAGGGTATTGCTTTAGAACAGTGACCAGAGCACAGCTCAATTATTCAAAGGCTTTCCCAACATGTGCGTACAAGATGGACCTTGAGGTAACTACTTGTCTAGGCAATGCACGATACCACACCAATAAGAAATCTAAATCTATGCTTATCAAGAGTAATACTATTGCACCAGGAGAGTACGTAACGATGTACCTGAGAAAATGCAGGCCCAGCTTTAGGGTCAGTGTACCAATAGAACTGCCCTTCATGAGTGCTTATACTCAGAGCCAGCGATAGATACATATAAAGTGATGGCTTCCAAACTTGAGGGTATTTTATGGTTTTGTACATCCCATTCATTGCTCCCACCACTTTCTCCGTTGTTGCCTGTGTTCAGTAATGCAAGTTGGACGTCAGAGTAAAGATCATTAAGACTTAATAACATAGATTGCTGTAAAAAAACACTTGGAATTCTTACCTTCTGATTAGAAGGCCTGCTGCTCCTCGACTCATAAATGAAAAATCCCTAGCATTATTAACAATATAGGTGCAAGTGCTAACAAACCCAAAGCCCCTGTAATTCACAACTCATTCAAATTGAATAAAAGCAGAAAAACAGTTAAGAGGTGTGTTTGATTCGCATTTTCTGATCACATGACAGCTACATTCATAAATTAAACCTACTGTCAGAACATGAAATGCAGCAACACAGGCCAAACACACCCTAAATAACCCAAATTGAAAGAAAATTAGGGTTTGCAAATGTGAAGTTAGTCAAGTACCTTAGCTCCTAATTGGTGAACAAACATACCACTTGAAGAAAAACCCAATCAAGGCACCAACAGAGGTGCAAAAACCACAAAGACTCTGCATATCAGATGCCAACGATGGCATTTGAATACTATTTTAGCAATACAAGCGTCGATCGTGACATCGGCAATTGCCATACTCGCCGTGACCCCAATAAGACAAATCAAAGCCATAAAAGCTGGCATGAATTGAACATTAACCAAAGCAACACTCAATGCTGATACAACACCTAAAATACCAGATATGACGAAGTAAGGTCGACGATGATAACCGTTGACTGTAAAAATATCTGTTAACAGTCCCCATACAGGTTTCATAATCCATGGGATGTAATAGAACCCTACGTATAATTGAACTGTTGATGGTTGAATCTTCTGAACATCTTTCCAATAATAATCTGAAACTACTCTAAATAACGATCCTGAAAAACCTTGATTGAAACCATAAACTGTAACTACTCCTAAAACAAAACTTGTGTTTAGTTCTTTTACAAAGCATTTGAATCCATTGAAAGGGTTCACAGATTAAGACAACAAGCCTGTTTTTACTCATTGTTCATCAATTCAACTGCTCTCTCTATCCATCTACAAAGGCAAGACGAAAGCATGTGAGAAACAAACAAATCTGATACTATACTTGATACTATAGAATTTTATAGCAATTTTGCTTGAAACTGATCAAACTATTGTTTAACTTATAAACCCAAAAAACTTTAACAACTCCCAATGACAATAAAATATTTATATTTTCATTTCTAGTATATTTTATGATTTACAGGCTTCAATTTTACAGATTCTCCCTATACAATTCACATTTCAGAAAAATGGGGAAACAGAATAAAAAGAAATAGATATAGAGCAATTATCTCAGGAAGGTCATACCTTACAGTCATTTTCTAGAAAAACTTAAGAAGCCAATAGTATTATTCAGATCTTCAGACAATGCAATAAAGGTGCACCCTGCCCGGCTGCCACATCAATAACAAGTAATTTTCGAAAATGAATGTACAAGAATATACCAAGTTAGAAAACGAATACTATAGAGGAATCTATTTTAACTCATGAGGTTATGGACAATTGTATATTACAACTATTTACTACATACAATTCAGTGACGCTAAATTATGCACAGCAGTTAGTCTGCTATAACATTATTACCAGTCACACTTTCTCAGGAGGGGAAATTAGTTCAAGGGAAGCACAAAAATAGATGATTTATTTGAGAGTTTTGCGGCTTGTTTGTGATTGAATCAAATATGAAACAAGTGCAGAGGTACACCTAGTTACCCGAGAAACAAAATCAGCATCTTGAAGTCTCCATGGTTGTCTGTTTCATCCACAAGGACCATTTAACAGCCTCGAGGAAATTATCATTCTTTTGAAGCGCAGCAATCAGATTAGAGTAGGTTATTTGATCTGGCTCAATCCCGCTGTCCCTCATTTCTTTCACCAAGGCAACCGCCTTTTTCAAGCCATTCCTGCAATTCCATATGCTTTTATTAATGTATTGTAACCACACAAATCGGGTCCCTAACCCACATTCTTGAAGTTCTACCAGCACCTCTGCAACTTCTTCAATCCACCCTTTCTCTCCATAGATATTGATTAGTATATTGTATGTATAATGGTCCGAAACAACACTTGATTCTTTCAACCTCTGCAGCACATCTCTAAATTTTTCCATTTCGCCTTCTTTCCCATAAGCATCCAACATACAGTTATAAGCCTCAAGGAAACTGAAAACCCATGAAATTCCATTTTTCTAACAGTAGTTTTCATATTCTTCAAGTCTTTGTTTCGACCATAGGCAGCTATAATAGTGTTGTAGGAGATCCGTTAGTTAGGCCCCGTTTTCTGGCCATCCAAAACACTTTCTTAGCCTTCTTGAAGAGCCTTGCTTTTCCATACATATCAAGCATAACATTAACAGTAATAGTGTTCGGTGCATAACCACGTTGAAGCATCTCATCAAAAACCCTAGAAAGCTCATCCACAGGTAAGGCACGCGAGCAACAATTTATAACACAGTTGTACATTTCTTGATCCCATGCAATACCGCTTTTCAAAATCTGGTAATATATTTCTTCCAATTTTTGCTGCATACGACACTGTTGATAAATCCGAAGCATATCACGGAACAGAAAAACATCTGGAACAATCTCCTTCTGCTTCTCCATGTCATATAAAACCAAAGAAGCTTCTTTTAGTGATCCAGATTTGACATACATTCTCACAACAACACTATATGTAACCATATCCAAAGCAATACCTAACGATTTCAGCTTCAAATAAAGGTCTTTTGCTTCATTAAATCGACTCCATGAAACCATAGATGTCTATCATTGTGCAAGCTATGTGCAAATTAGGATTGCCCTCAAATGTGGGCATCTGAGTAAATATTCTTACTGCATCCTCGCGATGATCAGACTCTTTGCAGGAGCAAATTAACAAATGGTACAAGTTGTCCTCGAATATGTTATCCTTCCATTTCTTTTCCTTTAGAATTTGCAAAGCATCATCAACTAACTGATGTTTCACATATGCCATGACTAAAATTGAACAGGAAGTTTGATCGACCAAAACATGACTGTAAAAGAACCTCTCAAAACTAGCGGCACTTTGTTTACCCTTCGAACCTTCTCATAAGCCTGCACAACACTACTAATGATCGAAGAATATTGGCACCCCATCCTCCTCATATCATTGAGAGTCGCCATGACCCCCTCGTCATCCTTATTCCTCACTTGCAAGTTTATAATTGTAAAAAAATTGAGGAGTTAGGCTTGAAACCTGCTTCTATAAGTTTTTCATAGTACCACTTTGTCTCCTTATAATTGTTTGCTCTACCCCAACCTTCAACCATAGACGGTAACTTGTCTCATCAGCTTCCAATCCAACATTTGCGAGGTTATGAAACAGAAGTTGTGCAGCATCCATATCCGAAACTTTGCCATAACCAGTGATCAATGTATTATATGCAACAATATTTGGTGAAGTCCCAGATTCTCTCATTTCCCTCAATACCCTTCAGCCTCCACTAACTTTCCCTGTTGGCTATAAGCATTTAGCTGAACCAACCAATTCTCCAAATTAGGAACCACCCTATCTTCTTTCATAAACCCAATAACCTCTTCTGATTTATCATATAAACCGAGACGAGTATATATAGTGACCATAGCCGAGTAAGCCGATTGACACTGCAATTTAAATCCCCTCATTTTCTCAAACGCAAATTCTGCATCAGCAACATTAGCACTCTTCTGATAAAGACTCATCAACATACCAAATGTAGCAACATTCGGCCGAACCCCATTTTCCAACATCAAGAGGAACCATTTCGTCGCCAAATCCCCATACCCTTTCCTAAAACATGCATATATCAGTGTATTAAAAACCTGAAAACTAAGTCGATTCCCTGAATCACTAATCACTTGTTGAAGCAACCCCTCCACCGCCACCCAATCCTCCTTCCTTCCCAATACCTTAAGTGCTACATTATAAGCCACGACATTATCTTTCAACTTCCCATTAATTCTCATCCATTCAAAAAAGCTCAAAGCTTTTTCATCATTACAACATTCAAGCTGCTTCAAGATAAAATTACAATGCCCCACAGTCGAATCCATCGAAACATTATCAACAGCAGATTCTAAAGCATCATCAATAACCCCATTATTATATACAAAAGAGGGTTTTTTTTCTCATCTCTTAAAACATGTTTTTCATCCAATTTCTTTACACCCGAAATCTCATCCAGAGATTTCTTCTCTCTTTCTTTCTAATAATCTCATCATTCATATCAATAGTAGTATCAATTGAATCTGTTGTGGATAATCTACAAACCCTAAATTGTTTAACATAACTGATTTTTCGATGAACACAACAACTGGGAAATGAATTGATAAACAAAAGATTAGATTTTTTGTTGGGATTCATGTAGTTCTGATGATGCTGTGCAGATTTTGATGGTGGACATGATGGTGTATACAAAGTGTAAGAAGAAGAAATAGTAGGACTGTAGGAGTGGATATATTTACCTGCTAGAGTGTTTTCAAATCGATGGGCTGGTGGAGGAGAAAGAGAAGGAAGAAAGAAATGGCGCATTGGCGCCTCATATACTAGATAAAACGGGTACACATCGCCTCATATTTGGATACAGCCTTTTCATTTCTTACACTCTGTATACACCATTTGTTTTTGGTGATTTTTTTAAATTTTACTGGGAAATTGAGACCAGAGTGGGAGACAGGATTCTAAATAGAAAGGTGCAAAAGTTTTGAGAGAGTTTATCCAAAAACTAGATATGCTGAAATTTTTGAAAAGTCAGATGAATAATTGACCTCATCTGTCCCTGATTCCGCTGCTGAAGTCTGACATCTTAAATTTTCATAAACTCATCTGTACAACACTGTTACAACGCCTAACTTTTTATGTAATAAGTAACACACAAGATGGTAGGCAATCAAACCTAAAGTGCTCAACTAATGCATGAAATTGTACTGACACAAAAACTAGGTAAAGCAGCATTGGATAACATACTTTTCGGTCTGGAAAAGTTGAGGATAAAAGATTACAGTTTTATATAACTAAGTCACACGAATAAGAAGTATGACCATTATGAAAACACATATCATGACAAAGAATAGTAGCCACGTGAAGCAGGTGGTATTGAAAGTCCGGGAATAAATTTCCATTGCCTGAGCATTTGCATTACCAGTGCTTGCCAAGCTGTGCTCCACTGCCCTTTCTGTAGAATCAACAACCTGCGTTCACTCAAATCATAAGAACCATCATATTCTTCTTATAATTTTATTACTTTGGCAACAAAAAAAAAACATCTTCATGCAGCCAATTCCTTTCCGTTAAGGTAGTTATTTATAAAATAGCACTCCTGAAATTGATCCAACTGCTTGTAATAAAATAGATAAATTCTAATGAATGTGGGTATCGAAGATGACAAGGCTATCCCTATCCTTCTAAGAAAATTTGTTCAAGGATTAGCTCTCGAAGTTCTACACATGACTTGCTTTTACAGATGATTCAGTAATACTTATAGTGAGAGGCTAAAACTTTATGTAACATATACCAAGAATAGACATGTAAATCAAGCAATTGAAACAGCCAAAATTCTGCATCACCTTGAATGCAATGCAACTAAGAACAAGTAAAGGCTCGTCGAACAAGCACCCAGTCTCCTGTTATGGTTAAAGACAAATTCTTCACCGCGATTTTCAAAGATGTTCTGATAGATGGACAACAAATGGTACTTCTGGCCAAACTAGCAGTTTCGATCCAAAACACACAGAAGTGATGAGACAGTACCACAAACACTCTCTGGAGTCCAGATACGATTCATATAGGTTATCGGCGTCACATGTCTACACCACATGCACATGGTAACACTGATAAAACTCAATTAGCATTTATTGACACAAACGGCAAGATCATAAACTTAGCTTGTCCTAGGAATGGAATACTTTTCTCTTTCCCTGGACCATTCTAGGTTCAATAGCTACATCAAAAACATCTCCCCAACTAAAAATGGAGAAAGTTGTTTTGATTCTTTTCTCAGACTTTTATTTTTGGACATAAGAGGTAGATAACTCTCTAGCAGAAGGGCAGACTTCTTCAAGAAGCTTGATTTTTGAATGCACAACAATGCTTATTAATTAACCAGTGGTACATTATATTTTTATAACTTTTTAACTGTACTCAAGATGCTTATGTGTCAGTTTATGAAACTTAACCCCCACATTCCATGCATGATACGTGTGGAAGTGTCTTAGCAGATTTATATCTGATTTAAAAAAATGAAAGAAAGAGCAAAAGAACAGAAAATATTTGATGCAAGATAGTGTATTCGACACACCTTTTCTGTGTCTTGAATGGAACGGCTCATCATAAGGCTACTCTCTTTAAGTCTCTGTGCTAATCCAACCATTTCATCTGTCAAATCTTCTTGAAGCTTTCTGTTGAAAGATCAGAGGAGAGAATCAAATGAAGGAAAAATAGGACTAGTTTTCTCCATTGATCAAAACTCTCAGCACTCCCTGTTAAACCTCGAGAGTGTCCCTCAAAGAAATATGTTGGTTTTGTAACCATATTGGAACCACAACTCAGAAGATATAAGTTACCTATGCTTGTCAATATCTGCATGTGCTTCAGCATCCAGTTTGATAGGAGCTGATGAATCACTTTCTTTTATCTCATGTGATCTATCTTCAACTTTATAATGAAACCTGTAAAATTAGATAACCCGTAAGCTAGTTACAAAATCAATATCAAGTGCAATAAACTATTGCTTCACATAAAACAACCTCCTTCACGATCTTGGAGAAGGTATGTGAGTTCCTTGTTCTGGCTTTGATGGAATTTCCTTAACCCAATCCCCGCCAAAAGCCTCCAAGGATTCTAACGACACAGGCTGCCACCGAACCAAAGATATGTTAGGTTTCTAATGAACTGTAGAAACTCTAGTGAACTGGCAAAACTAAGAAGCTCTACATATTTGGGCACTGAACTCCTTTGTAAAAGTTGCAAAAGTTTTGGAAACCCTGTAGGGTCGTATGTATTGTAGGGAGTGAAGTTGTAGAGGATAATCCTTTTAAAGAGCTAATGTTCCATAACAGTAGGGAGTCTAGAGATAGGACTCCATTTATTATTCTTAACAAAGTAGGACAGATCCTGTTCACACGGTCAACAACTATTTCAATATCACGTACTTCAGAGTACAGACAAAGAAATTCCTCATTTTCTTCTAGTTACCTTTGGTGAAGAGTTTTGACATGAAAATTGACTGCTTGATTACGTTAATAATTATATGTCCTTATGCAAAATAATAATAGATAAAAGAAAAACCTCAAAAAGAAATTTGTATAAGGATCCCAAAAAGTTGTGAAACAATAGATACACTTACTGGTTCAGCAGCTAGTGCAGCTGCCAGAGCTTCAATCTTCTCTGAATAGTCACTCACCTTTACCTTTGATATCCTATAGGAAAGATCCAACAGTTAAGTACTAACAAAACTAGAAGCTGTAAAAAGGCATATACAATATTTCATTTTTCTTAAAACGTTATTCTCTGACACTGTAATCCTTTGTTTCTCTGCTAGCAGTGAATTCCAAGTAGTTGCAAGTATGGAGAAGCAGGAAGTTAATATTTTGGGGTTCTAAGCGTTACAGTATAGTCCTGAGTAATCTTTTGGACAAAGGCTTAAGCACTTGGTGTTTATGATTACCCAACCTATTTTTGTTCCATCCGTTTCTAAGGACCCAGACATATAATTCGAAATATTTAATGACAGAGCACTATACCATACTTTATGCACAACAAAGAACATGGATGCCCTGCACAACGGGTAAAGGGATAGCAAATCAGGAAGAACAAATTGTTCCATTTTCAATTTATAATTTTTTTCTTTTGAGAGTGAAGAAAAATCTCATCAAGGCCAATGAGGATTTATCTTTTACTTAAAATTTTCTTTATAATTTATAAATCCTTGTGCTTCTTTTCTTGATCTGGTTTGCATTTTGGAACCTACTGCTGTGCATATTAAAAAAAAAAAATGATTTCTTATCTTTCCATTCAAGGATGATATCCACAAATTTTTGTAAAACAACTAGTCCTGTCGAGTTGGACTTTTCTTTTAGCTCTCGGATCAGATCGAAACCCGACTGCAGTTGGATTCAAGAGAAATTCAAATTTCAAAATTCGACTTGCCTAACTTAAAACTGATCTTTGGCGAGGAATATGGGAGAAATATTCTTCGTCTATTTTAATTTTGAACTTTTTTTTTTTTTTTGATTTTGAGAATGAGAAACACCTTTTGAGTCTCATCTTGCCCATTTTAGGTTTTACTCAAGCTATTCTTGTCAATCTTCATTCACGATGATTTTGCATTGAGTAAGGTTCATTTTTAATATATTGAGACAAGTGATGGAAACAAGGAGAAAAATCAGGAAGAAGACAGAGAGCAGCAGTAATGGGGTTCATAGTAGTAAAGCAGACTTCCGGTGAAATCGCTAATGCGATTCAAATGCGTGGCAAAACATTGGTGTGAGTTAATCCAAGATCCTTACTTTATTAATTTGTGAATCAATAAAGTAAGGATCTTGTATTAACTCACACCAATGTTTTGCCGCATTTGAATCGTGCGATTTCACGGAAGTCTGCTTAGTCCCATTGCTGACTATGTTCTCCTCGTCGATATTATCTGTAGCAGCTTTACTACTATGAACCCCATTACTGCTTCTCTCTGTCTTCTTCCTGAATTTTCTCCTTATTTCCATCACTTGTCTCAATATATTAGAAATGAACCTTACTCAATGCAAAATCATCGTGAATGAAGATTGACGGTAACAGTTAGAGAAAACCTAAAAATGGGCAAGATGGGACTCAGAAGGTGTTTCTCGTTCTCAAAAAAAAAAAAAAAAAAGTTGAAAATTAAAATAGGACGTTGAAGAATATTTCTCCCATATTCCTCGGTCAAAGATTAGGTTTTAAGTTAGGCAAGTCGAATTTTGAAATTTGAATTTCTCTTGAATCCAACTGTAGTCGGGTTTCGATCGATCGAGCTAAAAGAAAAGTCCAACTCGGCACAGACCAGTTTTTACAAAAATTTGTGGATATCATCCTTGAATGGAAAGATAAAAAAACAATCTTTTTTTTTTTAAAATGCACAACACAATAGGTTCCAAAATGCAAACCCAGATCAAGAAAAGAAGCACAAGGATTTATAAATTATATATAAGGAAAAATTTAAGTAAAAGATTAATACTCATTGGCCTTGATAAGTATTGTGGATGCACCCAGGTATCCAATAACTAAAGAACAAATTAGCAAATCAGGAAGAACAAATTGTTCCGTTTTCCAACCCAACTCTAAGCATTATCAACTAAAAGAGTGAATCTTCAGGAAAAGTATTTAATTGCAAACTCAAGATGAATAACATTTATAATCTGTGGGTGTTGTAGAATCGGTTATAATTCTAAACAGTTTCTAGCAAACTTGGATTTAGGAGATACTAGACCAAAACGTAGAGATATGCCTTTCTTGTCCAGTCTTTTAACTTTACAGATATAAAAATCAAACAATAACAAAACCTTTGTAAGCCATCCTCTGTAGTTTCTGCTGCCAATTGCTCCATTTGTTCTCGTAAAGTAGCAACATACTGCAAAGATGAGTCATGAGCATCAGTCATGCACTTGCAACAAGAAATATACTGAGACAAAATTGGTACTGAACGCAAAAACCATAATGTGGGATAGGATCATAAACTAGACATATCACATACTTGGTCATACCACAAATTTTAGCCACATCTAAAGGGAACCATATCATTACATCTAACAAGGTGACAAGTTACTCAAGGAAGTCAAAATCTTCTCGACCAATTTCATCAAAGAGATCTTCTAAGTAACAGGTTAACTACTTTTGCACACATTTTACTTGTCAAGAGCATCCCAATCAAATTGTTTAAATTCATATAGTTGGAAACCAGTATAGCATATCTTATACTCTTCATAGAGTTGTGGGTCCTAGTCTCACCACAAACAGTCAATATATTCTAACTTTGAAGAGCTACTTCCCCCTCATATCAATATCCCTCTCATCTGCTGTTTCTATAATCCCAAAGAAATTTGCTTGGCTCAAAATGGATTTGAGAAAATAAGGATATTTAAAACTAAGCAAATATGCTCTTCCTTAAAATCTTCAAACGTATTTATTCTAATTAGCACAATAAATACGTACACTGAACCAGATTGGTTATTTAAAACATCTTATTATTGTGGTATAACAAATTGTATTCCATTACAATTATTAGACCAGAATATACGCCACAAGATCATATGTACAAGTTCCAAAAGTAGTGCTAAACACTAAACAAAAGAGCAAGCACTACATAATATGGAGCTGTACTTCCTTGACTAAATAAAGCATGTCATTATCATAATTTTGGAACTGACAAAAGATTTATCACATCTACCACCTTTAAAGTATATGGATAATAGTTCAATCGGTAGCATAATAATAGGAAAGATGAAATACATAAAGCACATACTGTATGTATCTGTCTTTAGATTTCCAAGGATTTTATTATCAGCACGATGAGTATGCTTCAAATAAGAAAATGTAACACATAATATTACTCCGATAGTGTTGTCGTAAATCAATAAGCCTTTGCACTTACATGTATGAGCTTTGCTAGATTCTTCTGCTGAGGAGCTGTTGCAAGCAGCCTCCTTAAATTTACTTCAGTTTTACTGATGACTCCCATAAACAAAACCTTAATCACATTCAACAGATACCTTATTTTAGTCAGTTAGTCTGAATGATAACTGATCATACCCCACCCCAAGTCATCAGATTTCAACCATTACAAACGATTCCTGCTGCAATATTGAAATATCAAATATACATAATTGTTAAAATTATCCTATTCTACCCTACTAATTGCACAGTTACACTTGCAATCAACGAAAAGAAATCAGAAAACTTAGAAGAAAACGCACCCTTAATTAGTTAATTACAGTATTAAGTTTTTGTGTCTCGTCTTTTCTTTAATTCTTTCTTTCTCTGAATTTGTTCTTTTGGGTTTAAATGTGAGAGTAACTACATATCTTACATAAGAAAATCGTTGATTTCATTGAACATTATCATCAGGTCAGTTGAGTGAGTACATTTAAGCCATTTGCTAAGCCCTTTACACAAGAACACCATTTCCTAAATGCCTTAACATTTTAAAACATTTAAATCAAACTCTACTCAATATATTCATTTTCTAGCTGTTAAGCAACCAATCAGTAACAGTAAACTTAAATTGGGAGAAACACATGTTTTTGGTCGATAAATCGTTTAAGTTAGGCATCTCTCCTAATATTATGTCTCACCGTACTATACGCTGCCTAACAACAGGTCTAATCTCACCTCATGGCTAATAAAACTAGGAATCAAACATATGACAGATTCGGATGCATGATAAGGAAAAGCTTCACCTACTCTCATTCTTTGTTGGTTTAGCCCTCCACTGGTTGCAATAAGCAGACTCGTGCTCACTTACTACAGCACCTAAAATTCATACCAAAATGTGAATACAAAAATACCAGACAACTGAAGAGCAGCAATGCCTTTAAAGACATGGGGTTCAGAGTCACATAATCAAAATCTCACTGAAATTGTTTGAAATATTGAAAATCTATACATTTAAAGACATGGCTTTTAGCTAGAAATATGAAAAGACAATGTATCAATCAGTTTACATATGACCAGGGTTTTAAATTCCATTCAATTGCCTTTTGCTCCCGTCCCTAACAGAATCGTATTGAAACTCGTCCTCCATGAGGAACAAACTAAATTCCTATGAGAAATTTCATCAATCAGTTAACATGCATGTCAATTTCTCACAATGACAATCATATTACTCATCTGATTTCAACTAATTTCTTCAAATACAAATGAAGTCACCAAGCAATACAACATATTTCAGATATAAAAAGAAAAACCCATTCAGATTATCAAAAACCAAATATATTTATGTGATTATGGGCTTACCTAAGATTGGAACAATGTCTTCTCCATCAGATTTTGGGGAAGGAGTGCCTGAATTAGAGAGTCATCGAACCAAGTAAAGGGTTTTAACCGAGACCCTGAAAGATGAACATAGGACTGAGAAGAGTAAGGTCTAGGGTTAGAACTGGGAAGAAAGGCTCTGATTTTGTGTGTTCGATTTGAGAAAAGATCGTAGTAATTCTTACCGATTTGAAAATGTAGTCGAGTCATGATTAGCGACAGATGGTGGATGTGTTAAAAGTGCTTGACAAAATTGCCACAACTCCACTGTAGTCCAGCCCGGTTAGGATACCTGGCTTTCACCCAGGCGACCCGGGTTCAAATCCCGGCAATGGATTTTTTTTTTTGTTGTTTTATAAACATTATATGTTTTTTTTTTTTGTTTTATAAACATGATATGTGTCCGTGCTACGCATCATGCATTTTATTTCTTTTGATTTGGTGTGCGTGGGCATCGCCCTGCCCAGCCTCGTGGAGATGCATTTTCTATTTGGCGTGAGCAAGGCCGCCTCGACCAGTGAATATGTATTTTTGGTTTGGTGTGCACGGGGCTCCCCGGTGGGGATGCATTTTTATTCGGTTGCGCGGGGCTTCGCCCCCTCATGGGGATGCATTTTTATTTGGTGTGTGCGGGGCTAAGGAGATGCATTTTTTATTTGTTGTGTGGGGCTTCGAGACGCATATTCTATTTGTCATCCCTTGGGGATGCATTTTTATTTGGTGTGCGAGGAGGCTTCGCGCGCCTCAGTGGGGATGCATTTTTGATTTGGTGTGCGCCGGGCTTCGCTCCGTCCCGTGGCGACGTATTTTTGATTTGGTGTGGCGGGCAAACACATTAAATAGGCGGAGAATATTGTATATTTTGTTTATTTTTTTAATTTTATTTTCGCAGAAAATATATGGATTTGTTATCCTGTTATATATTAATTTGGAAAAAGGAGTCCTTATACGGTAGATACTCGATTTCCAAATTGAATTTGGACTTCCATAAAATTCCAAACAAGGTAGGTTAGGTTTTCCTTTCGAGTTTGTAATTTATAAACCAATCATATGTTGCCAAGTGTCCTCGCGAATTCCAAATTGAATTTGGTTTCCTTTTTTTTATCATTTCCTATTCTTTTTAAGTGTCCTCACCAAAACGTTCGTTTCACAAAACTCAAAAAAGACCTATTTCGACCAATAGAAAGTGAGGGTTTCCTCACCATTCAACGTGAGAGCTTTATTTGTCAAGGCCTTTAAGTCTTTAGATTTATTAAGTTTATCTAATGAACTTCAGATCCAAATATTACACTATGATACATGATGTTCAAGAACGAGAAAATCGTTAAATCTTAGTCACTCTAGTTGTACAAAAGCTTTCAATTAGAATGTACCTTTGCACTGTGAGCAGCTTGGAACATCTCCTAAGTGCAGTCATTGTCACCTATTCAAAAGAAAATACTTTTAACTTGAGTCAAGTGAAGTAGATTTTGTGCGAGGACGGACACGTGTTAGTAGTTTCGATGGCTACAACAATAGAAACAGTATGACGAGTTTACGTAGTAGTGAGGCTTACTACTAAGTTTCTGAATTAACTCGGGTGAAAAGGATGATGAAATCCAATCAATGCAATAAAAATTTACGAGTTGTTCAGCATCATATCCAGCTTCGCCTGGCTAAGTCATAACATGCAAACAAAAATCCGTAGGTATATGAATACTACTCAAGTACTCAACCCATTTGACAATGATTCATACATTACAAAGTTGAGTGCGTCGAGTCTTGCACAACCCAGTTAAACCTTCACAGTATCCTATTGTCAAGCATACTTCTAGTTAATGCATTTTCTCAAACGCAAATTCTGCATCAGCAACATTAGCACTCTTCTGATAAAGACTCATCAACATTCCAAATGTAACAACATTCGGCCGTACCCCATTTTATAATAATCTCATCATTCATATCAATAGCAGTATCAATTAAGTCTGTTGTGGATAATCTACAAACCCTAAACTGTTCAACATAACTGATTTTTTTGGTGAACAAAATGTTGGGAAAATTGGCATCCCGAGCGCAGCGGAATCACAGGATCACAAAGGGCAGTTGGTGATTTGAACCAAACATGATAGAAATAATAAGAAAGAGACAGAAGATAAAGAAAAAAACACAACCACAATACAAGATATACGTGGTTCACCTTTACATGCTACATCCACGGCCAACACTACCAAAAAAACTTCCATTAACATCAAAGACCATTACATGCTCTTTCCACAACCAAAGAAAAGACCCAAAGAGTTAACAAGACAACCCGAGAGCATCATCCAAGAAACCATAGAAACCAATTGTCTAACCATTCGCCTCATGTCTTCTCTTCTACACCTTCTTCATGTTTGCTAGTAACAGAGGAGAAACATGGAAACACTAGAAACTAGGTTTAGGGCAAAGCCCCAAACCCTAAAACACTAGATTACCAAAAACCTCTCTCTACAAGTTTTTCTCTCACACCAATATTGACCTCCACGGTAGCACACGACCCTCCCTAACAAAGAGACCAAAATCCTAAGCACAAGAATTTACCACTCTTCTAGGTTGGATTTTTACAAACCAACAATTCTAGTCATTTATATAGAGAACACAAACTTGGACACCAAGTATTAGTCTCCAACTAAGAAACTCTTTTTTAATATATTTCGTACTCCAATTAGGATATCCACCCAAAATGGAAGCGGACCTAACATATGAAACTCACGGTTTTCCTAACACACGACAACTAGGAAATGAATTGATAAACAAAAGATTTGATATTTTTTTTTGAGATTCATGTAGTTCTGATTATCATGTATAGATTTTGATGGTGGATATGATGGTGTATACAAAGTGTAAGAGAAAGAAATAGTATGAGTGGAGATATTTACCTGTTACAGTGTTTTCATAATCAAATCGGTGGACTAGTGGGTGAGAAAGAGGAGGAAGAAAGAAATGACGCCTCATACACTGAATAAAATGGGTAAACAACGCCTCGTATTTGGGATATAGCCTTTTCATTTCTTACACTCTATATACACCATTTGTTATTGGTGTCTTTGAGTTTTTAAAGTTTTATTGGGAAATTGAGATCAGAGTGGGAGCCAAGATTCTAAATAGGAAGGTGCAAAATTTTTGAGAGAGTTTATCCAAAAACCAGATATTCTGAAATTTTGAAAAGTCGGATGAATAATTGACCTCATTCCCCTACTCGATTCTCGCTCACGAAATAAAAGATTAAATTTCCGAATAATGTTAAAACCCAAAGAATGAAATTTTTAAGATTTATTTGTTAGTTGAGGATTTGTCAGTGGATACTTAAAATCACATCCCTTAAGAATGAGGTAACTTTCTGTTGATGGTGGTTTTTAGCTCGGGGTTAAATTTGTAAAAGTCTATCTACGACCGAAGATCGGATGTAGTAGACATTGATATTTCTATATTCAGCAGAGGAATTTGGAGAATATATCAAAATCGACGAGTACCTATGTCTCTCTTCGTATTATATCGAAACTCAAGCTCTGGATGATTTGTTCACTAGTATAAATCCTAATGAGTGTATAAGCTCTATTGCATTACTCACAAATGCCGGAGCCCTCTTTGAGTACTTTTTTGTGCTTATGTTCCCTGCGAGAACCCTTAATATTGGTATGGCATGATGGATTTGTGTTCACTCGCAGCAGAGTAGCACGGACCTCCAAGTACCAAGGTTAAGGCCCTTGCACAAAATACTTAGTCAGAAAGCAAAGAATAAACAGAGTCGCGGAGTAGGAGCAACAATGAGGGGAGCGTGGCAATGCCATAGGCTAGCCGCGCCACTTGGCATCGCCAAGATGCTACCTAACTTAGGACCTTACTCCTTCGTCGACCAATCATGTCGCTTTAAACCTGCCACACTCCCATGAGTTGTGGCTGGGCCCATACCTGCATGCCCCAGTTTTCATCGACCAATCAGGTCGCTCTAAAGCCGCCACACTCACACTAGAAGTGTAGCCACCCCCATGCTTGGCTGGCCCCCTCTCCTTCCTACAGAGACCAATCATGTCACTTTAAAATGTGCCACGAGCACTAGAGGTGTGGTCGCGCCTTATGTTTGGCCAGCCCCTATTCTTGACCAATCAAGTCGCTCTAAACTCGCCACCATACATTAAAGGCCAAACGCACCCTGCCGCGCCACCATATGATAAGTGCATATTTCACATATATTTAGTGTCAATTCCATGCTAGTATTTGTTGGTTTTCTTGAAATTATTGTATATTACGCTTGTTTTCTCTTATTTGTGTTTTATTAGTTGAATCATCCAAAAGAAGTGAATATGCACTTAATTGTGCAAGCAAAGAAGCTAGCTATAAGTGGAGAAAGCCCAAAGACCAAATGGAACTCGTTCAAATACAAGATTTGTACTTTCATTGTGTAGAGGACGAGAAGATGAAGACAATGGCGAAAGAACGGAGTCATTCTGAGTTCATATGAAGAAGTTATGAGCAAAACAAGAATTTAGAAGACTAAAAGGGTAAAATGGTCATTTTCCATGGGAAGTGCTATTGGTATCCAAACCGGATGATAAGGGACACCTTCCTGTTAAGGGGTAGTCAAGTTCAAGGGAAGTGCTAAAGGGAGTCCGGTCTTTTACAATAGGGAAGTCACAAAGTTCAAATAATACTAAAGGCACCCGACTTATTACTCGGGGGCACTTCGTCTTCACTTTGTTGCAAAATAGAATGCGAGGCGATGGCAGTCGAACTTGATCATCATGATGATCATGATTTTGATGGATTTCGAGAAGAAGGTATTTCGGGATCTTATAGACATCATTGGGTAATTGAAGGCGAAACAAAACATGGGTTGTCGCTGATTTCGAGTTTTCACCGAGAAACGGTTTCGTTGCGATGATCAAAATCCCGGTGATTAAGATCGGTGAGAAAGTGGAGCTCGAGGAAGAAGAAGCTCTTGGCACAAACGAGATGAAGTTGGATGTGATTGCACGTGCTCAGTGTGGAGTTATATGAGCAATGGTTGCTCATTTGGAACAACAGAGATGGAGGAGTTCGAATGGGCTAGTTTGTTGTTGCCAGTGATGGTCGGCAGGGAGATGATATTCGAGCTTTGAAACATGGCAGCAATGGAGAGACCGAGTTACGAGTTTGTGTTGCTGTGGAAGCTGAAGTCGAACAAGAGGAACCAGTTGAGCTCAGAGTTGATGCTGCCATTGTTATGCATCGGTGAAGTTCATCGAGATCTTTGGTTGAGAAGAATCGGCGATGTCTGCTTTGGGATTGATGGAATTTGTCGAAGAACGAGAGAGGACTTTGGTTTCGGATGATCAAGGAAGGAATGGTAGTTCCCGCTACCATTGGCGATGATGATCACTGACGGTCTTTGCGGAGAGAATGACGATGAAGCTTGTCTTGGAGTCTTTGGCATTTGAACGATGATGATAATGGGCTGATGTTTTGAGCTAGGCATGTGATGGAAAGATTGTACGTGGAGTTGATTTGTTACTTCCATCTTTGGAAGTCAAAAGTTGTACAACTCGAGAAGAGGGGACAGCGAGTACGTGGTGGACTGGCTGTTGTACGATATCGAGAGAAAAGGAAAACACGCTTAGCAGTGTTGACATGTAGTAATGATTGTGTGTCTTTGCGGCTCACTTTGAAGCTAGATAGGTGGTGGTGCAGATGAATATACAAGGTTCCTCATAGGATCGAACAGATCAAGCCGTGTGCACTCTCTTTAGAAATATCTGTATGTTGCACCTTATTATCAGTGGGATAAACTCCACCGAGCTTTGCTTTATCTAGTACGACTATTGTGGATCGACTAGGTATTTGATACCTATAAATAACTACCTAAACCAAAAAGAAAAAAACTTCTTCTTTTATTATTCCTTTTGTAGCTAGAGACAAAAACGAGAGAGAGAAATAAAGTTTTGCTCCCTAGCTTTTCTTGTGAGTTTTTATCTTTAATTCTATTTTTATTCTTTCTCTCTTATTTATTTGTAGAATTCTTTTTAGCTATGAGTAGCTAAACTTCTTTTTGATTAGGGATGATTTCAAAGTCCTGAAAAATGAAGCTTTAGTTTCTTAAACCAAGTTTATTTCAAGTTTTATTATTTGTTGATTATCTTTATTATTTTTAATGTTTAAGAATATTGAGGGGTTATTTAAAGTGATCAATTAAATTAACCAATCAATAATTTTTCTACTAGTATTGGGGTTGGTGATACGTGCAATTGTCACTCAATTCTTTACACAAGTAGTAAATCGCAAGAGCTGATAGAGGGATTCTGTTAAGCAATTTGTGTATAAAGATAACACTAGTAAAAAGCCGAGCCTATGCGTCCGATGCTAGGATCAACCCGATTCACAGAGTGTAAAGCATTCGTTAATCTACACCTTGAGAGCTTATTTTTGGTGGGTTAGTTGGATAGAAATTGTTAGTCGAGCTTCACGTATCCAAAGTGACAATAGGAATTCGGGGGATAGCAGAGCTTATTGCTATTCTACGGTTGGGAACAATATAAATTCAACGATAGATAAACTTAACACTACAACAAAACATGGTTTTTTCAATGAAAAATAACGTCGTAAATAAGTGCTTTTACGTCATAAAAGTATATTTGTGATATTTTTTAATTTGTCGGTCAATGCGTTATAAAAAGAGGTGTTGCAAATAATCCGAGTAACGCTAAAAGCGTCACTTATACTAAGGGGCTTTCGTAGCACAACTTTTCATCGCATTTATGTTTTTTCACGCGTCACATTAGCTTTTTTTATTTTAATTATAAATTATTATTTTTATGCGTGATATTTTCCATTTTGGTAAATTATTAATAAAAGATTTACATTTTCTTTCATAATTAATATATGCCATATTTTTAGGAGTAAAAATATTCCAACAATTTTTTGTTGCTGGGAAGGTTATATTATTTCCATTAGCAGGCAGTGTGCCATTAAAATAAGTTGAACAAGAATCAATAAAAAGTATATTATTTCCAAATAAATTTTTTTTACAATAACTTTGAACAAGAAAATTACAATTCAACCAAAAAAAAAAAACTTTTACAAATACATACTGTATAACCAAATCTCATAAATTTTACATTTAAATCGATTTCTTCCAACAATGGAGCGACGTTTTGGCTTTTCACAAGCAAATTCGATTCTAATCCTCAAACTAGTTGTTATTTGAGTTGCAGAAAGTTGACTCCTGGGAAACAATCAACTATCTTCTTCCTTCTCTAAAGATTAGTGGCCTTGCTTACCTGTAAGATAAAATCCCAAGTACACAAATCAAAATTTTGAATCAGAAGAAATTCACAATTAAATCAGAAATAACGAAACTGAATCCAAAGAGAATTCTGACATTTGAAAACATGATCGAAAATCCAAAAACAGAATTAAAAAAAAGTGGTCCATATTTTTGAAACTGAAACAAATCCTTTTTACTTTTAGGAAAAAAAACTGCAAAAACGAAGGAAAAAAATCCGCGAAAATCAATCACATAAAAATTAATTTAGAACTTGTAATTATTCCAATGGGTTTAGATTGTCAAATCCGTAATTCAAAGATCCGGGAAAAAATAAAAGCAATAATCAAAATTGTCATGCAAAAAACGAAGCCCTAATTAAGACTGCAAGATCAAAGAGAAAACTCTGACGTTGAATCTAAAGTAAATCTAAGCTTATATTTCAGATCTGTGATGATTTTGATAAATCTAAAGTAAGAAAAAATAATGGATACCTATTTGAACATCCAAATCCTTATATAGAAACAAACATGGAAACAATGAACTTTCATCAGTTCCAGTAGAATATCAAAGCATCAGAAACAATTGAATACTGAACAATAAGCAATCCTTTGTCGAAATCAGGAACCCCTTCGTAATTCCATATAACTTTTGGAAATAAATCTTCAATTGTATCAACAACCTTCACAATTCCTACATTAGAATGCAAGATTCGTCTATAATAATTAGTTTATGCTACCACTTTATCAGAGAGAGTTCTAGAGAGGAAGGAAGTTGCAGAGAGACTTATGGAGAGGTAGGCGGCTGATTTTGATAATGGGGTTTAAAACAAGGCAAGAGAAAAGAAGATGATGACTTAACTATTAGGGTTACCTACGTATGTGTATTTGGAAATACTTGGTGGGCGGTTATTTTGATTTTATTGTATTTTTTCTTTACTTTAACATGATAAGCTTAGTGTGCAGTTATATTTTGACCAAAATTTTAGGACCATTTCGAACAGAAAAATGTAATACGTGTAACATATTTATTTGCCAGCTACTTATGAGATAATTATTTATTTTTAACTTAATGATTTTTTAATTTTTTTGTCACACATAAAAATGTTGATAAAAATTATGTATTTATTTTTAGATTTTATTTAATTTGAATTTTATTTACGATGCTAACAATGATGTTGCAAATAGTAATGTTCAAACTATTTTTGTAACTCACTAATATATTTGCAACGTACAATGCGTCACATATGAATATCTTTTTTGACGTTCTTTTTAATGTTGCAAACAGAATGTCACAAATGCGTCTGTTTGTTGTAGCTTGTATTCAATTACGTTTCGATTAGGTGATTTGAAGGATTCCCTAGTCTTCTTTCTTCTTATTATTTACAACAAATCTCTTATATTTTCTTTTTGTCATTTACTTTGATTAAAATCTAAAAAACCCCCTTTCGGTTACTTTTTAAACAACTAAAATCTCCCTGCTCTTCGTGGGAACGAACTCCTTGCCTTTATATTACCAGTTAATTGTGTGGAAAGAAGTAATTAAGTTGTTGTGTAAACGACGCGCATCAAATTTTTGGCCGCATTTGCTGGGAGATCGGTAGCTTTTTTAGTTATTTTATTTTATTTTAGTATTTTTATTTTAGTACTTTGTTTTTAGGTTTTGTTTTTATTTTTATTATTTTATTTTAATTAAAAAAAAACATTTTTAATCATTTATTCTTAGATTTTACTCTAGATTTTTTTTTTGGTTTCAGGTGCTTAATCTCTGGCACCGAAAGATTGGGATTATCTAAGGTGCGGAATTCAAACCCGTAAAGGAACGGTACTTCAAGCACGTCGCGATTACAACTAGAACCTTCTACGAAGAGATGGTTAATACGAGACACGAGATAGATCCACCTCCACCTCCGAGAGAGGAAGACGTTGAGAGATCTAACATCACCATGTTTAGAATCTCAACCAATGTGTATTACTCTAAATGACACAAAGTGGAACTTAAGTCAAATCTTCTTTATTGGATTCCAAAGTTCAAGGGACTACCGGGTGAAGATCCTAATCAACACTTGCAGCAGTTTCAGAATACAGTTAGAAGTATGAAAAAGAGCGATGATGATGATGATATAGCTTTTCTACAAGCTTTTCCGTTTTCATTAACGGACCAAGCAGACTCATGGTTCTATTATCTCCCTGCCGGAAGTATTACCACATGGACCGGAATGAAAAAGCTGTTTTTGGAGAAGTATTTTCTGCTTCCAAAGCTGCATCTATTCGTAAGGAGATTAATGGCATTGTACAAATTTCTGGAGATCCTTTGTATGACTATTGGGAGAGGTACAAGAAATTGTTGGCGAGTTTCCCACATCATCAAATACCACCACAACTTATCATTACACACTTCTATGAGGGGTTACTACCGCATGAGAGACACTTGATTGATGCGGCTAGAAGTGGTGCACTGAATAATAAAACTATCGAGGAGGCTACTAGTTTGATTGAGAGCATGGCTGCAAATACACAACAATTTTATACTAGAGATTCATCGGTGGTTATAAGAGTTAGTGAGATGGGAGATTCTTCACACATGGAGCAACGAATGAGTAATATGGAAAAAAATGGTACAACGTATAACATCTACAGTTGTTCCTTCATATGAAGAGGATGCCGAGGTAAATGCTATATTTCCTAATCAGAGGCCAAGATATGATCCCTACTCTAATACTTATAATCCTGGTTGGAAAGATCACCCAAATTTCAGTTATGCGAACAAGCAAGCTGCAGCTGACCGGTTGTCAGCCGACACAAATATAAATTACACTTTCTTACTACTCAAAATATATAATGAAGCAAGGGCAAGAAAGGATCGTTCCCACAGAGAGGACTAGGTTGTCAATGTGTTTCGGTTCCCTATAAATAATACCGGTAGTTTTGTGATTTTTATATAATAAACTAAATAAAAGCAAATAAAGAAAAGTAAACAAGTAATCAAGGATAAGAAAGTATTGGTCATGGATTCGTCTTCAATCACAAACATGTTTTCAACACAATAACTAGAATTGATATTTTAATCTCAACTTTTATCAAAGGCCCTAGAATACCTTGATCGCAAGTATGAATTAAAAGATGCGAATCTCCTCATGTCATCAACAAACACATTAAAAGATGCGAATATGAATTCTACCTAAAAGGAACAACCTAACGTGTAAAAGCACTAATCAAGTTTAATTCCCTAGATGCATTAGGTTCTATGAAATCAGGCCAATCAAAGCAATTGAACGTGTAAAAGCACTAATCCGATTTAACAAAGGTTATGACTCACATGTGACTACTAGGATGTATCACTACAAGCAATAATCACAATTATGCTACTTATAATCGGGAATCTATCACTTTTGCGTATAATAAATCCTAATCTATCAAGAGATATGAAAAGAAACTCAATCGATTCACGACTCGACTAAATAGCATTCAACTCATGTAACAATATTGATGGTGAATCATAAACGATAATATGAGAGAAAACTAATTTATTGAATTAAAACCCATATTTGGAAATCAAACTTATTCCATAACCAATAATAAAACTCTAGCTCATATTCATGGAGTTCATAACAAGAAGAAAGAGAAGTTTCATGTTTCTAAACCCTCAAAAAACAAAGTAGAGGCCAAAAAGAATAGATAAAAGATATATGATAGATATCCAAGTTGTAGAAGACTTTTCCTTTTTATAGCTTTTATCCAACTTCTAAAATTAGGTCTTCATGGTCCAAAACCCATGTGGTCCACCAAGCCCATGTGTGAGAAAAGCCCATGTAAAATTATGTCCAAAAATCGTCGCCAGAAAGTAGCTCGGGTGGCCGGCAAAGTCAACCCACACGGTCAACGGGTCAAAACGGTCGAGTCAACTCGGGTCAAGTTACTGAGTCAAACCGGATCAGATCATGAGTCAGATGCATGTCAGCTGGCTAGTCAGACCTCTAGCTGGGGCTGAGTGACCTTGGCCCGAGCCATTTCTGATCTTGCGCAGGCTTTATGTTGTGATGCGCCAAGATTGCGCTTGTTGGGAAAATCCAGCCATGATGGCCCTGCTCCAAGCCTGCAACACCCTTTTAACTTCAACTTATCACTGCCCCCCTTGTACACAGACATTGGAAATCATGCCTGCAACCCATTGTACCTCAACATTCATCATGCTACACAGGCTCCACCAGACTCATCACCACAGATCCATTCTACTTCCTCTTAACGGCACCAGCACTGCCTCATTTCACTGCAACTCCTTCTCTCTGCCATTTCTTCATTTCACTAGCTCAGCCATCTTGCCACCGCATCTCTCCCCGGCTCAACACGAACAACATCAACTCGCTGTACCCTTGAATCCAGCAAATCCATTCTTCATGGCTCAACTCAATCTTCCCTGAAATATCATTCATGCATTTTAACTCCTAACATTCATCTATTGCAGTCATGACATAACTCCTTTGCTATTGCATCATTGGCAATAACAACATCAGCTCTAAAATCCCATTAGTTCTGCGACAACAGATCCACCAGCTTCATGTCAACTTCATTCCGTTGCACCCAGCTAGCAGCAACATTTCCCTACATTCCTTGCCAGTTCCTCAATTCCTGTGACTCCCAGACATCCATTCTCGCACGGCAACTCCACATTACCAGAGCGGCTTTGAGCCATGCTTGAGCAAGACAACCAGCTCTAATTAGCTTCCCTGTTTCCATTCTCCATTGTATTAAAAAGCACCTCACCAACTCGGCTCCACACATCCAAATTGAGCACCACTCCCTGCCATTACTCGACTCAACATGCGAGCCGAGCTCAATCTCACAACCGCAACATCCCAAATGCTAGACTCATGTGCACATCCACCATCCAAAACTATTACAGACTCCTCCAGCCATTCAGCTCTGTCCTTGTAACTCTACAGCACCACCAGTTCCATCACTTTGTACTGAATCTGCCTCATGCCACCAGACTTCTAGCCTTCCATTGAACTGCCATCACACAAGCTTCTGTGCATTCATCTGAAACTGCATTCTAACACTTACGCCTCCAGCCGCATCACCTTGATCCACTTTTGCTCTGCAGCTAGACCGCAACCTAATTGCGGCTTCGCATTCGACGCCCTTCACGGCTCTCCTTGTAACATCAATCCTTCTCGCCGGCACACAAACTCGGTTCTATAGTTGCACTTCCTGTACAAACATCTCGGCACAAGATCATTCAAGCCATTCTCATGCTCAAACCTGCAATTCAGTAACTCCACCACACAAGTACATACCACCACCAATTTGCTTTCTCACCATTTCTGCAATACATTGCACCCAATTAGTTGCACGTGTTTGCATCTCTTGCACATATCACCAGCTCAATCCCAGCAAACAACATCCATTTACTTCAAATCCGAGTTCTACACATCCCATAGCAAAGAACCTAACTTCAGATTTACTTCCACAATTTCAATACCACGAGCTCGTATCCTCTTGTACTTGAACTCTGTCCATACCAAACTTCTCATCCGAAACCCATGCTTAGTTTAATAGCTCCGGCCACACAACCTTCTACAATTCGAGTTTTTAAGCATCAACTCCCATTCCTCTTCATATTTTCCAATTTCATGATTTATTTGTGAAACTCATGTCTAATCCGAAACCCCATTTCAATTCAATCAAACCCGAATTTCTCCATTTCTTCTCAACAATCATCACCACCGAGACTCATGAAATTGCCACCAGGATCGATTTCATCTCAAACCCGAACTTCAGTTCTTCACAAACCTTTATCTCGACTATTTCTAGCAAACCCATATCGATTCTCGCCATCAATTCCCTTTTCTCGTAACCCTAACTTCATCTCAATTCAACAGAAATTACTTAACAAACTTCCTTTGATTTCCTCTTATTTATTCATAACCATCAAACCCTTGAATCTCATCCATTTTCTGCCATTAATCACCATTAGTTCGTGTCTCGCTTCAATCTCTAACTTCAATTCCTCCCGAGTTTCTTCCATGACATCGATTGTTCTTCTCTCCATTTCGGATTCAATCAGCCTCTCTTGATTACAGCAGCAGCCGTTGTTTTCTTTCTCTAACTTCCATAAATGAACTGAATGAGAGGACATCTCTCGATCTAGTAAGGTTATGAGCTGGGGCTGGATAATGACACCCCTCTGCATCGAGATAAGGGATACCCCAGTGGATGCCCTATAACATGTGGTCACCCCTTAACCACAACCGGGCTGCATTTAATACTCCTCCTAATAGAAGTGCCCCTTAACCTTGGCTCAGCTCCCAATAGCATGTGAAATGACAAGATTACGCCTTTTTGACTCAATTTGAATGATTTCCGGCTTCTTTTCCTCAGTGCGACTCCAGTACCTAATAACTCAAAAACACACGTAAAAGTACATAATTCACAAGAAAAATAACAAAGAAAGCGTAACTACTAGATAGTAAAGTAGGTGTTTTAGACACCTATCAGATTCCCCCACACTTAGACTTTGCTAGTCCTCGAGCAAATCAAACAAAACAATTCAAAGATACATACAACTCCGTCGTTGAGGCTACGGTTACTCTTAGCATAAATAACAAGCCTTTAAACCCTAGGTGTCCCTAGTGGACGAGTTATAGTCTCGTGAGGGTTTACTAGAGATATACCCACAAAACCTTCTTTTCCAACTTACTAGTTCTCCGTAATGATAGCATCCAAGCGCTAAGAAGACATAGAGATTCTGCACACTAGTCATAAGAAGTTAGACACATAAATGAACACAATCTCATCCTTAAAAGTTGAGAGAGAAATAACCATCCCTTCTCGACAAAAATTCGGGTTCGGAGTGATCGAAAGTCTCGACTCTGCCTCACAAGAAAGGGTTTTATGAAGTTGCTCTCAATAATAAACAGCTTTTTATGGGTCACACATGTGTCCAGGTTGGAATGAAGAGAGAATCCTGTGACACGTTGAATGGTAGGAAGGTAAAACCCTCCGAAATATTTTAAAAACCCACATCTTTTATTCATTTTTGAAAACCCATTTTTCTGACGATCTCTTCGAAAGGAAATCAACCATTTAACGAAAGTGGGAATATGCTTACTTACCTCGTTATCCGTTCGATGTGCAGCTAGCACCACTCTCAAACATCCATAGAAACGTCTTCGGTCTTCAATCGGTGTCTTCATCTTCGTCTTCGGTCTTCAACTCTTGATGATAAAATCTTGAACTCCGTATAATCTTGACAATATGATTCTTTCCTCTAATTCCTTGGTGCTTGAAACTTCATTGTAGATATTCCTTCTTCCATTGACTTTATTGAAAAAAAAATACAAAACTAAAAACGAACTATACAAACCCAAAATATGATACAACAATTTTTTTTTTTTTTCTATATATATATATATTTTTTTTTTTTTTTTTTTTTTTTATGAGACAAGAAAAATAAAACAAAACAAAACAAAATAATAAAACTAATAATGAACCTATTTTTTTTTTTTTTTTTTTTAAACAAGAGAAAAATAAAATAAAAACGTAAAGGCCATGGTGTAAGTACTTTACCGCTTGATTCTACACAACTTATATGTCTTGATATCATAGACTTCTCGAACTCTCATCCTTGATAATTTTCACTCATGTATAATAGTCTTCAACTTATAAAAATTCTGCTCCTTGTATTGTTGCTTGTAAACCTTGAACTTCTTCAACTTTCCTTCGAATTTGTGATGCTCATCTTGTTGATGAAGATGGTGTTTCTATGGACCTGTTGGTGTAGAGATAAGGTGGATGGTGCTAACTGCGAACAAGATTACAAGTGGTATGTAAGTTAGCAATTCGATGTCACCATCATGGTTGATAAAAATAGCACTCAAGAGATCAAAATAGTGCTTCTATGGTGGGAAGTTGGGTAGCTCACCATTCTACCCGGAATTTACGTACGGTGACACACACTCTAAAAGCACAAATTTAGACAGGTACAAAGAATTGAAGGTTGGTGCCTCACATTATGTAACATGGGTAGTCTCCACAATGGGGGACCACTACTCTAATACCGAATTCAGTCTGCACCTTATTTGCCACTTTGGCATGGTTAAATCCAACTTTAACTCTCATACAAGTAAGAAACCCGATCATGTTCTCTGTCATCTCTAAGTTCAGTCACTCTTATGAGATTCTCGATGTAATCTTAGCGACATGTATACTATGTGACTCTAAACTAACCACAAGTTGGAGTTTTTATTCACTAATTTACACAAAAGTTGAAAAATTTGAAAAATTTACAACGCAAATGCTTAACCACTCCCCACACTTAAACTTTACATTGTCCTCAATGTAAATTGAATCATCCAAAGAAAGTCAAGATGGGAAATCATATAACAATATGCGACAAAAAAAAAAAATAAAAACAAGAAAAGAAAAATTAAAAGATAAGAGATACAAAACCTATGGGTTGCCTCCCATGTAGCGCTTGGCTTAAAGTCGTCGCCCGACTATATCCTTGCAAGATTCATTCTCCATATACCAACAATCGAAAAGTTGGGGATCCTTCCATAGAACCTGTTTTGCAAACACTAGCTTCACACAAATATTAGTAATATAAAACATAAATGAAGCTATTAACCGATAAAAGTTTCCCCCACACTTATTCTTGTCCACACTTGGAAGTGTATAAAGAATACAGAAGTCGGGTACTTCCACGGTTTCTTGTTCCAAAATCTGCATAGTATGAGAATCAAGTTTCTCTAATGGCGGAAAACGAGAAACAAAGTCATTCAACAATATTCTCGAAGCACATATATTCAAACCAATAAGAGGTAAAGGATAAGAAACAATAGGCATAGGGTTAGATAAACCTTGCACAATCTCTTGTATCACGGAATCCTCTTCATCCTTGAAAAACTCAAGTGAATTATTCACCTCTTGTATATCATGGTCCTCTATCAAACCTTGCAACCATTCTTCGTCCGTTTTAAGTAACCAAAGTCTCGACATAAACATCATTATTACAATCATTTGCAAGCTCAATTGGGTCTTCCACAATATTGGTCATACCGGTCTCATTCTCAACATATTCCTCCTTGTTGTAAGGCACATACTCTTTTGCGGATCCAAATTTTATTATAAGAAACTTTTCTAGAACACTCGAAAATGCATCATCCTCAAGCTCCACCCTTTGAATAGGCTCTTGATCATTATTAAGATCAATGCTTGAGTAATCTACACAAGTGTCGACATATTCCTCTTCGTCTTCATCTTGATCCCAAAAAGAGTACATTGTACACTCCTGGGGATGTCACCATGAGTTGTTTCAAGCAATGTATCATAATCACCGTCACTATCATAGTCAACATAAGATTGGTCCTCGCTGAATTTAGTGTTTCTAATCTCGAACTCATCCTTTTGAATAGGTGAATGATCATTATTAAGATCAAGAGTTGAGTTAAGTACACAATTTATCAACGAAAGTGCCCAAGGATTGGCCTTTTTCAACATTAGCATCAATCAAATATTCATCACAAACCATATGCATATTAGAATTATCCATATCTTCCTTGCATTGATCAATGCCTCTTCGCAAGCTAGCAATACCTTCACGAAGTTCTTGGAGTTGCTCGTTTGTAGTCTCTTTAGCTTTTTTAAATTCCTCTTGTAAAAAGTTAGAAACTTGATCTATAAAGTTAGAGACTTTTTGTTCACGAGCATAAGAATCCTCCCATACTTGTGGTTGTTCCCGCCATAAGGTTGTTGAGGAAAACCATAAGGTTCCATGGAATATTGGTCATAATCAATGAATTGGTTTTGATTATACCCTTGGAATTGGTAGTTATCATATTGTTGAGGTTGTTGAAAACCGTATCCGTTGTTCATGTAATATGCTCCTTCCATGAGAAACAAGCACCTGAAATAAAATTCTCAAACCAAGGTTAAAACCCAGAAAATAAGAAAAACTAAAACAGAACTAAAAACAAAAATAAGAAACCAAAAACAATTGACAACCGCTGCCTCCCAAGAAACGGCGCCAAAATTTTGGTAGGTTGTCGGCCGACACAAATATAAATTACACTTTCTTACTACTCAAAATATATAATGAAGCAAGGGCAAGAAAGGATCGTTCCCCTGAGAGAGGACTAGGTTGTCAATGTGTTTGGTTCCCTATAAATAATACCGGTAGTTTTGTGATTTTTATATAATAAACTAAATAAAAGCAAATAAAGAAAAGTAAACAAGTAATCAAGGATAAGAAAGTATTGGTCATGGATTCGTCTTCAATCACAAACATGTTTTCAACACAATAACTAGAATTGATATTTTAATCTCAACTTTTATCAAAGGCCCTAGAATACCTTGATCGCAAGTATATCCCGCAAATCTCCTCATGTCATCAACAAACACATTAAAAGATGCGAATATGAAGTCTACCTAAAGGAACAACCTAACGTGTAAAAGCACTAATCAAGTTTAATTCCCTAGATGCATTAGGTTCTATGAAATCAGGCCAATCAAAGCAATCGAACGTGTAAAAGCACTAATCCGATTTAACAAAGGTTATGACTCACATGTGACTACTAGGATGTATCACTACAAGCAATAATCACAATTATGCTACTTGTAATCAGGAATCTATCACTTTTGCGTATAATAAATCCTAATCTAGCAAGAGAGATGAAAAGAAACTCAATCGATTCGCGACTCGACTAAATAGCATTCAACTCATGTAACAATATTGATGGTGAATCATAAACGATAATATGAGAGAAAACTAATTTATTGAATTAAAACCCATATTTGGAAATCCAACTTATTCCATAACCAATAATAAAACTCTAGCTCATATTCATGGAGTTCATAACAAGAAGAAAGAGAAGTTTCATGTTTCTAAACCCTCAAAAAACAAAGTAGAGGCCAAAAAGAATAGATAAAAGATATATGATAGATATCCAAGTTGTAGAAGACTTTTCCTTTTTATAGCTTTTCTCCAACTTCTAAAATTAGGTCTTCATAGTCCAAAACCCATGTGGTCCACCAAGCCCATGTGTGAGAAAAACCCATGTAAAATTATGTCCAAAAATCGTCGCCGGAAAACTGGGATTACGGCCGGAACTTGGCCGGAAAAGTCACCGGAAAGCATCTCAGGTGACCGGCAAAGTCAACTCCGCCCACGGCCAACGGGTCAAAACGGTCGAGTCAACTCGGGTCAAGTTCCGAGTCAAACCAGGTCAGATCATGAGTCGGATGCATGTCGGTGGCTAGTCGGACCTCTAGCTGGGCCGAGTGACCTTGGCCCGAGCCATTTCTGATCTTGCACAAGCCTTATGTTGTGATGCGCCAAGATTGCGCTTCAGCTGGGAAAATCCAGCCATGATGGCCCTGCTCCAAGCCTGCAACACCCTTTTAACTTCAGCTTATCACTGCCTCCCTTGTACATAGACATTGGAAATCATGCCTGCAACCCATTGTACATCAACATTCATCATGCTACACAGGCTCCACCAGACTCATTGATGGACGCATTTATGCGTCTATTTTAGTCTCAATTCTATGTAATGTAAGTACTCGATTTTGCGCTTATTTTGGTATTTTATGTCTTTGTAGGTGTTTTTGGAGAAATAAGCTTTTGCGGCGAAATTGGCTCGAAAAGTGGTTTTTGCGCTCGTGGGAGAAAATTACTATACGGACCCCCATTTTGGATAAGGGGTACCTCAACTACTAAGGGGCAACCCATTTCCAGAGCATCTGCTATTCGCACCCGGAGAATGGATAAGGGGAGGTCATCCCCTACCTTTTGAATATTGAAAATTGGCGGGAAAATAATTTTGCAGCCAAACAGATTTTTGGGTTCGATTTTGGGATGCTTTTGGAGAGATTCAATCGCCAAATTTGGCTGAGATGAACCTGTTAGAGCGTAACAGGCTTGACATAGTGTTTAATTCCAACTGAGTTGGGCTGGATCATCTTCACATCGAAAACAGGGGCATGAGTTCTCTCGGTTCTTGAGCAAGAATACGAACGAGATTCTATGGGAGTTCTTCTCGGATTTTGGTTGGGAATATCCTGTTAAGCTAAAACAGGAGTCATACTCGTGCTGGAATAGGAAAAGGGAGAAAATTTCACGCATGTTTGAAAGAGCAGGATATACACACGTACATGAGGTATCCTCGGGATTTTCCGAGACATTTTTGGAGTTCTGCGTGTGTGTGGGGAGAGTTTGACTCCTTCTGATCGTATACAGAATGAGATTGAAGCATGTCGACAGATGACAGAAGCATGCAGCAGCGTAAAAAGAAATAAAAAAGGAAATAATCCCGTGGAAGAATATTGTTTTACTGTGAAGATTTTTGGGCAGTTAATGTCAAGATATGAGCTGCTGTTGGGTATAAAAAGGGTGCGAGGAGTTCAGAGAAGGGGGAGTGATTGGGGAGTAAACGAGCATCACGAGAGGTGAGAAATCACGAGTTGCGAGAAAGAAGTTTTACGCTGCTGCAGAATCGAAGAACACGAAGAACGGACGGTAGAAGACCGTCGTTCTTCAACTTGATAACAACGACCGACATTTGTGGGTCGCGGAGCTACGAGCGTCGGCGACAGATTGAGTTTTATCGTTACGTAATAAAGTCCGGGTGTAACAAATATAAGTGTTACGAATCTCTGTCTTCATATATTTTCATCCTTGTAAGCACCTTTTGAGTAATGAAATCATACTTTGAGCGTGTTTCCAACATGATAAGCTAGACCCCATTCTTTGGGGCGACGGAGGAAGACGAATTTCATACATGGGTAAAATTATTTAATTCTTTTTTAAGACTTTTGCATTAATTTTAATTGAAATATGATTTGAATTAATTGGTTGTCATTTAATTTGATGAGGTATGCTTAGCTTAAATGTTTTGATACATCATGCTTAGGATTTACAACCAATCTTTTGAGAATCCGCCTTGGCAAAATCAGAGTCCGTGTTAATTTTATTGAGCTTTAATTGTTGAGAATAAATAAATTGAACCTTATGTTATGAATTCGACGAAATCCTAGTCCCAGTAACTCTCTTCATCCTGTGACAAAATTTGTATATATTTTTCTTTTATTTTCTTTTATTAATTCTTAAAATCAATCTCATTAAGTCCGAGTGAACGACAACCCTTCTTACTACAACATCATTGAAAATAACCATCAATTTTTGGCGCCGCCGACGCGGACTTGTGTATAGATTTGTTTTTAGGTTTTATTATTTTATTTATTTTTTTATTATTATTTGTTCCTTTTTACGCGTTTTGGTTTGTTCTATTTGCTTTCAGACTTGGTGCGGAGCTTATATAAAAGAGAAAGTGTTGAAAAGTAAAGTGAAGCCAAAGAAAGAAAGGAGAGAGAAAATCCAAAGGAGTGAAGAGGAAAATTTTGTATATAGTGTAATTAATTTTTTTTTAGAAACTATAATTAGGTAATTATCTTTGTAATTTTTATTTTTATTTTTCGGACTTCTTAATTTTAGACTTTATTTTTGGACTGTTGGACATTTTTTTTAAAACCCTAAGGAAGGGTTATTTAAATATAAACTGCACAGGGAAGGACGACGATTACGATATCGTCTCGGCCCCTCGGGTTCGTACATGACATAGGAGTCGTGGCCCGAGTCGACTTGACAGTTCATCCCCGTCTCGGAACGGGAGGTAAGAATTCTAAACACCCGCGAATCCCCAGTCCGCCGGGTTTCTTTGGATGATTTTGTATGCATATATGTCGAGGAACCGAAGGCTGCTTTTAATTTCCTAGTAAGGGCAAGGACTGGCCATACAAGATAAGGGTTCGGATTTCATCACCGTTCTCTTCTTGCCCGCCTTAGGAAAACAAAACCAAACACGAACCTAAGCCTAAAATTTTGACTAGAACGAGACCGATAGGGTAACGAGCTTAATAGGAAAGTCATTCGAAAAATATTGGTTACTCTTTAAGCATACTTGAAGTTCATGATGGTTTTACGTGAAGTTGAATGCGTGACTACGCGCCGCCTTGTAATTGCGGTGAGGCCTTGGGTATCAAAGCTCCACGCAGCTTCCTCGCCTCTATTCAACTTACTAAAACTCGGATTGATTCCAGAGGGGTTTGCATAAATTGTAACGAATTCCCTTTCGAAGGATTAGAAGCTGGTCTAGAAACAATCTAAGTGGAGCCATCATGCTTTCTGTTTGCTAGAAATCAGTAGGTTTGTTGTGGTTGAGTCAACCTTGTTTGTGTTTGTATAGAATTCCCTTGCAGTTAGGATGTCAAACTGGTATTATAATAGCCATCACAATGAATATGAATATCCAACTGAACATTATGGACATCACTCTTTTTATGACCATAGTGAGAATAGTGGTTGGGAACGCCAACCTTTGGAAGGTTATGGGTCATACCATGGTGAGCCCAATTACTATCCACATGTGCATCGGTCATTCGATCAAGAAGATTATAGTAATAGTTCTTCGTCTCTAGAGGATACAATCAAACTTTTGAAAAGTAGTCCTTATTATGATCCTTCTGTTCCTCTTCCTTCTCTAGAAGATATCCTCAATAGATTAACTCAAAACTTAGATCCAACACTAAGGGAACTTTCTTTGGAGGAGACCCTTGAGAGGATAGGCTGAGTCGACACGTAGACTTGAGTTAGAGACGAATGAAAGTATTGCTCGAAATAACTTGAATTTCCAATATAGTGTATCCAATAATACCTTTGAGAATGAAGATAGTTATTCACATAATCAAGATGATGAGGTTAGAATTGGTAACACTAATTTAGATGAGGTTCAACCATTTTCATGTTATTATAATGATGATTATGATGAGGATAGTGTTGATGAAGAATTTGAAATAAATAGGCATAGTGATCGTGGAATTTGTTACTCCGATTGAACTTTATAATGATAATACTATTTCTGGTTCAAATCCCAATAATTTTAATAATTATTCACCTATTCGAAAGGACGAGGATTTGACTAGAGATGCCACCGTTTTAGACGATGTAGTTCATGATCCTTTAGCCTCGCAATATCTTTGGATAATCCATTATTTGATGTGCCTATAAGTGAATCGGAGGAAGTAATTATGATTAACACCTTAGTTAACGGGCCTTTACTAGAAACTTTATTGATAATCCTTTATATGATTGTGATGATGGTTTAGTGGAAAGAGTTTACCACGAGAATACTTGTTTTAGAGTCTAGTGATTTAAAAACACTAGTCTTAGAAGACGATAAACTCGTAGAGATGAGTAAGGATGCATTACACGATAATAACTTAGAATCAATTGACCATTTTCGGGATTCGATGTTCTAGAAATTAGGAAATTGTGACTAGTCTATCTAGAGACACTTTGAAAACTCTAAGTTTGGGGTGATTATCACTCTCCTAGTGCATTACCTTTAACTCTCGGAAAAGTCCCCTCACTTAGGGTGGACATCGTACCTCAACCATTTTACAAAACTATCTTCATACACTTTTTCCTGAACCTAGTTGTGTCCATAAGGAAGTTCAGTTGTTAGAAACCCATCCTCTGGTTGATGTGGTTAACCTAGGCTATGATACCACGATTGACTTTGTTTTCCCACCAAAAATCTTCCTTCCAATTGTGGGTATGTATAAGCTTCAGATGTGTCAATTATTAAGTTTTGAGACTAAACCTAATTACTTTAGGATATTAGGGTCGACACATTTGCTTAAGGAAGACCACCAATCTTTTTGTGGTCAGTTGTGTGAGTCAAGTCTGATTGACTTAGAGGATCCCCAATTATTCGGAGTTATTGTTATGTGCGTCTAAGTTCCTACTTGAGTATTTCCGGACTCTACAACCTCGATCTCAAGAATCCTTCTTTTGAGGAAGTCCACCCATGAAAACATTTTATTTAGACCCGTTCATAGAGCCTGAACCTGAGCCACAACTAGATATAGTTGTCTTAAACAAAAAGTTGAATAAGGGTATGTTCGATATCTTCATGGTTTATTGCAATTTTCTCTTCTTTTGGGTAATACTTTTTGATCCGGATATGACCCACGGTTATTCGGTTCTTGTTATATGATCCTTCGAGGTGACTAGTTCTTTCTTAGTCTACGGATGAAGACTTTAAACTTAGCACTTCTTGGGAGGTAACCCATGCTCATGCAACACGGTAATATATTTCCTTACTCTTCTCTTCAAGTGGTAAAAGTTTCTCATTGTTCATACTTTTAATTTCATCTTTAGAATATTGAGGACAATGTTAGATTTAAGTTTGGGGGTATGGGAGAAACTTTTTAGTTGCAATAAATAAACTCCAGAGCCTAGAAATTTATGTTTATTAAGGTCGGCACTAACCAATCTAAGTGGATGGAAACATCTTGGTTGTAGGAGTTGAGGAACCAAACGATTAGATGGAAACATCTAAAGAGTCTATTCATAAAAGCACGAGCTCGGGTGTTAGAAATAACATGATAGTTTCACCATATCTCGTCGAGTCCTTTTCACTTCTATTTTTATTTTGTTTTTAAACTATGTTTCTCTAAGTGATTAGGTGGGGCCCACGAATCAAGTTGTTACCAATGCTAGAGTGAAATAGAGTGACTGAGATACAAAAAAAAAAAAAAAAAAAAAAAAAAAAGAAGTTAATATATATATATATATATATATTGAGACCAGACCATCAGACCAATAGGAATAAATTCAATAAAGTCGACCACTTGGAACCCTTGTATATGCCGGTTGTGTTGACCTAGAGTTAGGATTATCGACCACTTTGGTTCCCTTGTATATGCCGGTGTGTTGATATTAGTCGAACTAGTATCTCATTCCATTAGGATAGGTTCATTTTGGCGGAGGCCTTGAGACGAGATATGGGAAACACCATTCACTTAGTAAACATCGAAACCATCTATGTTTTCTCTATATCCATCTTCTTGATCTATCCATGTGATTAGTTTTGACTCCGGGTATTGATGTCCATAGTGCGACTATCCGAGTAGAGCTCTGTCACTTATATATGAATTTTAGTATGCCTGAGTGCAAACTCGTGTACAGCAATTGGAATTTCGCATCAAGGTACTTCCTCCTGTAGTCAATAAGTATGTCAACCAAGGAGATTCTTTAGTGCCTTCCAAGGTTCTGCGTAAATAGCTAGGGTCTGGAGTAAAGGTTTTGTGGGTACACCACGGTAAACCCTCAGGAGACAACACTCCGTCACTAGGGCCACCTAGGGGTTCAAATGATTTTAGAATAAATTTGCTCGAGGACTAGCAAATAATAAGTTTGGGGGTATTTGATGGACGCATTTATGCGTCTATTTTAGTCTCAATTCTATGTAATGTAAGTACTCGATTTTGCGCTTATTTTGGTATTTTATGTCTTTGTAGGTGTTTTTGGAGAAATAAGCTTTTGCGGCGAAATTGGCTCGAAAAGTGGTTTTTGCGCTCGTGGGAGAAAATTACTATACGGACCCCCATTTTGGATAAGGGGTACCTCAACTACTAAGGGGCAACCCATTTCAGAGCATCTGCTATTCGCACCGGAGAATGGATAAGGAGGTCATCCCCTACCTTTTGAATATTGAAAATTGGCGGGAAAATAATTTTACCAAAACAAACATTTTGGGTTCGATTTTGGGATGCTTTTGGAGAGATTCAATCGCCAAATTTGGTGAGATGAACTTTGTTAGAGCGTAACGAGGCTTGACATAGTGTTTAATTCCAACCGAGTTGGAGTGGATCATCTTCACGACGAGAAAACGGGGCATGAGTTCTCTCGGTTCTTCGAGGCAAGAATGCGAACGAGATTCTATGGGAGTTCTTCTCGGATTTTGGTTGGGAATATCTGTTAAGCTAAAGCAGGGAGTCATACTCGTCTTTGGAATAGGAAAAGGGAGAAAATTTCACGCATGTTTGAAAGAGCGGGATATACACACGTACATGAGGTATCCTCGGGATTTTCCGAGACATTTTGGAGTTACGCGTGTGTGTGGGAGAGTTTGACTCCTTACGATCGTATACGAGAATGAGATTGAAGCATGTCGACGGATGACGAAGCATGCGGCGTTAGCGTAAAAAGAAATAAAAAAGGAAATAATCCCGTGGAAGAATATTGTTTTACTGTGAAGATTTTTGGGCAGTTAATGTCAAGATATGAGCTGCTTTTGGGTATAAAAAGGGTGCGAGGAGTTCGAGAGAAGGGGGAGTGATTGGGAGTAAACAGAGCATCACAGAGGTGAGAAATCACGAGTTGCGAAAGAAGTTTCTCGCTGCTGCGAAGCCGAAGAACACGAAGAACGGACGGCGAAGACCGTCGTTCTTCAACAGTAACAACGGCCGACATTTGTTGGTCGCGGAGCTACATCGTCGGCCGACAGGTTGAGTTTTATCGTTACGTAACAGTCCGATTGTAACAAATATAAGTGTTACGAATCTCTGTCTTCATATATTTTCATCATTGTAAGCACCTTTTGAGCAATGAAATCATACTTTGAGCGTGTTTCCAACATGATAAGCTAGACCTCATTTTGGGCGGCGGAGGAAGACGAATTTCATACATGGGTAAAATTATTTAATTCTTTTTTTTTAAGACTTTTGCATTAATTTTAATTGAAATATGATTTGAATTAATTGGTTGTCATTTAATTTGATGAGGTATGCTTAGCTTAAATGTTTTGATACATCATGCTTAGGATTTACAACCAATCTTTTGAGAATCCGCCTTGGCAAAATCGAGTCCGTGTTAATTTTATTGAGCTTTAATTGTTGAGAATAAATAAATTGAACCTTATGTTATGAATTGACGAAATCCTAGTCCCAGTAACTCTCTTCATCCTGTGACAAAATTTGTATATATTTTTCTTTTTTATTTTCTTTTATTAATTCTTAAAATCAATCTCGTTAAGTCCGAGTGAACGACAACCCTTCTTACTACAACATCATTGAAAATAACCATCACTCATCACCACAGATCCATTCTACTTCCTCTTAACGGCACCAGCACTGCCTCATTTCACTGCAACTCCTTCTCTCTGCCATTTCTTCATTTCACTAGCTCAGCCATCTTGCAACCGCATCTCTCCCTGGCTCAACACGAACAACATCAACTCGCTGCACCCTTGAATCCAGCACATCCATTCTTCATGGCTCAGCTCAATCTTCCCTGAAATATCATTCATGCATTTTAACTCCTAACATTCATCTATTGCAGTTCATAGCCAACCATCTCCAGATCATGACATAACTCCTTTTCTTTATTGCATCATTGGCAATAACAACATCGCTCTAAAATCTCATTAGTTTGCGACATCGAGATCCACCCGACTTCATGTCAACTTCATTCCGTTGCACCAGCAACTCCACATTACAGAGCAGCTCATTTTGAGCCATGTTTGAGCAAGACAACCAGCTCTAATTAGCTTCCCTGTTTTCCATTCTCCATTGTATTGCAGCACCTCACCAACTCAGCTCCACACATCCAAATTGAGCACCACTCCTGCCATTACCTGACTCAACCTGCAGCGCCGAGCTCAATCTCACAACTGCAACATCCCAGTGCTAGACTCATGTGCACATCCACCATTCAAAACTATTACAGACTCCTCCAGCCATTCAGCTCTGTCCTTGTAACTCTACAAAGACCACCAGTTCCATCACTTTGTACTGAATCTGCCTCATGCCACCAGACTTCTAGCCTTCCATTGAACTGCCATCACACAAGCTTCTGTGCATTCATCTGAAACTGCATTCTAACACTTACGCCTCCAGCCAGCATCACCTTGAGCCACTTCTGTTGCTCTGTAGCTAGACTGCAACCTAATTGCGACTTCAGATTCGACACCCTTGAGCTCCTTGTAACATCAATCCTTCGGCGGCACACAAACTCGGTTTCTATAGTTGCACTTCCCTATACAAACATCTCAGCACAAGACCATTCAATCCATTCTCATGCTCAAACCTGCAATTCAGTAACTCCACCACACAAGTACATACCACCACCAGCTGCTTTCTCACCATTTCCTGCAATACATTGCACCCAATTAGTTGCACAGAGCTGCATCTCTTGCACATATCACCAGCTCAATCCCGACCAAACAACATCCATTTGCTTCAAATCCCGAGTTCTACACATCCCATAGCAGCAACCCTAACTTCGGTTACTTCCACAATTTCAATACCCCCGAGCTCTGTATCCTCTTATACTTGAACTCTTGTCCATACCCACTTCTCATCGAAACCCATGCTCAGTTTAATAGCTCCCGACCACACAACCTTCTACAATTCAGTTTAAGCACCAACTCCCATTCCTCTTCATATTCTCCAATTTCATGATTTATTGGTGAAACTCATGTCTAATCCGAAACCCCATTTCAATTCAATCAAACCCAGAATTTCTCCATTTCTTCTCAACAATCATCACCACCAGACTCATGAAATTGCCACCAGGATCGATTTCATCTCAAACCCGAACTTCAGTTCTTCACAAACCTTTATCTCGACTATTTCTAGCAAACCCATATCGATTCTGCCATCAATTCCCTTTTCTCAGAACCCTAACTTCATCTCAATTCAACGAAATTACTTAACGACTTCCTTTGATTTCCTCTTATTTATTCATAACCATCAAACCCTTGAATCTCATCCATTTTCCTGCCATTAATCACCATTAGTTCATGTCTGCTTCAATCTCTAACTTCAATTCCTCCTGAGTTTCTTCCATGACATCAGATTGTTCTTCTCTCCATTTCGGATTCAATCAGCCTCTCTTGATTACAGCAGCAGCCGCTGTTTTCTTTCTCTAACTTCCATAAATAAACTGAATGAGAGGACATCTCTCGATCTAGTAAGGTTATGAGATGGGGCTGGATAATGACACCCCTCTGCATCAGATAAGGGTTACCCCAGTGGATGCCCTATAACATGTGGTCACCCCTTAACCACAACCGTTTGCATTTAATACTCCTCCTAATAGAAGTGCCCCTTAACCTTGGCTCGGCTCCCAATAGCATGTGAAATGACAGATTACGCCTTTTTGACTCAATTTGAATGATTTCCGCTTCTTTTCCTCCGTGCGACTCCAGTACCTAATAACTCAAAAACACACGTAAAGTACATAATTCACAAGAAAAATAACAAAGAAAGCGTAACTACTAGATAGTAAAGTAGGTGTTTTAGACACCTATCAGATTCCCCCACACTTAGACTTTGCTAGTCCTCGAGCAAATCAAACAAAACAATTCCAAAAGATACATACAACTCTGTGTCGTCGAGGCTACGGTTACTCTTAGCATAAATAACAAGCCTTTAAACCCCTAGGTGTCCCTAGTGGACGAGTTATAGTCTCGTGAGGGTTTACTAGAGATATACCCACAAAACCTTCTTTTCCAACTTACTAGTTCTCCGTAATGATAGCATCCAAGCGCTAAGAAGACATAGAGATTCTGCACACTAGTCATAAGAAGTTAGACACATAAATGAACACAATCTCATCCTTAAAAGTTGAGAGAGAAATAACCATCCCTTCTCGACAAAAATTCGGGTTCGGAGAGATCGAAAGTCTCGACTCTGCCTCACAAGAAAGGGTTTTATGAAGTTGCTCTCAATAATAAATAGCTTTTTATGGGTCACACATGTGTCCAGGTTGGAATGAAGAGAGAATCCTGTGACACGTTGAATGGTAGGGAAGGTAAAACCCTCAGAAATATTTTAAAAACCCACATCTTTTATTCATTTTTGAAAACCCATTTTTTTCGACGATCTCTTCGAAAGGAAATCAACCATTTAACGAAAGTGAGAATATGCTTACTTACCTCGTTATCCGTTCGATGTGCAGCTAGCACCACTCTCACAGCATCCATAGAAACGTCTTCGGTCTTCAATCGGTGTCTTCATCTTCGTCTTCGGTCTTCAACTCTTGATGATAAAATCTTGAACTCCGTATAATCTTGACAATATGATTCTTTCCTCTAATTCCTTGGTGCTTGAAACTTCATTGTAGATATTCCTTCTTCCATTGACTTTATTGAAGAAAAAAAATACAAAACTAAAAACGAACTATACAAACCCAAAATATGATACAACAATTTTTTTTTCTTTTTTTCTATATATATATTTTTTTTTTTTTTTTCGTTTTTTTTTATTTTTTTTATGAGACAAGAAAAATAAAACAAAACAAAACAAAATAATAAAACTAATAATGAACCTAATTTTTTTTTTTTTTTTTTAAACAAGAGAAAAATAAAATAAAAACGTAAAGGCCATGGTGTAAGTACTTTACCGCTTGATTCTACACAACTTATATGTCTTGATATCATAGACTTCTCGAACTCTCATCCTTGATAATTTTCACTCATGTATAATAGTCTTCAACTTATAAAAATTCTGCTCCTTGTATTGTTGCTTGTAAACCTTGAACTTCTTCAACTTTCCTTGAATTTGTGATGCTCCTCTTGTTGATGATGATGGTGTTTCTATGGACCGATTGGTGTAGAGATAAGGTGGATGGTGCTAACTGCGAACAAGATTACAAGTGGTATGTAAGTTAGCAATTCGATGTCACCATCATGGTTGATAAAAATAGCACTCAAGAGATCAAAATAGTGCTTCTATGGTGGGAAGTTGGGTAGCTCACCATTCTACCCGGAATTTACGTACGGTGACACACACTCTAAAAGCACAAATTTAGACAGTACAAAGAATTGAAGGTTGGTGCCTCACATTATGTAACATGGGTAGTCTCCACAATGGGGGACCACTACTCTAATACCGAATTCAGTCTGCACCTTATTTGCCACTGGCATGGTTAAATCCAACTTTAACTCTCATACAAGTAAGAAACCCGATCATGTTCTCTGTCATCTCTAAGTTCAGTCACTCTTATGAGATTCTCGATGTAATCTTAGCGACATGTATACTACGTGACTCTAAACTAACCACAAGTTGGAGTTTTTATTCACTAATTTACACAAAAGTTGAAAAATTTGAAAAATTTACAACGCAAATGCTTAACCACTCCCCACAATTAAACTTTACATTGTCCTCAATGTAAATTGAATCGTCCAAAGAAAGTCAAGATGGGAAATCATATAACAATATGCGACAAGAAAAAAAAAAAAACAAGAAAAAAAAAATTAAAAGATAAGAGATACAAAACCTATGGGTTGCCTCCCATGTAGCGCTTGGCTTAAAGTCGTCAGCCCGACTATATCCTTGCAAGATTCATTCCCCATATACCAACAATCTGAAAAGTTGGGGATCCTTCCATAGAACTGTTTTGCAAACACTAGCTTCACACAAATATTAGTAATATAAAACATAAATGAAGCTATTAACCGATAAAAGTTTCCCCCACACTTATTCTTGTCCACACTTGGAAGTGTATAAAGAATATAGAAGTCGAGGTACTTCCACGGTTTCTTGTTCCAAAACCCGCATAGTATGAGAATCAAGTTTCTCTAATGGCGGAAAACGAGAAACAAAGTCATTCAACAATATTCTCGAAGCACATACATTCAAACCAATAAGAGGTAAAAGGAGAAGAAACAATAGGCATAGGGTTAGATAAACCTTGCAAAATCTCTTGTATCACGGAATCCTCTTCATCCTTGAAAAACTCAAGTGAATTATTCACCTCTTGTATATCATGGTCCTCTATCAAACCTTGCAACCATTCTTCCGTCCGTTTCCTCGCCGTAACCAAAGTCTCGACATAAACATCATCATTACAATCATTTGCAAGCTCAATTGGGTCTTCCACAATATTGGTCATACCGGTCTCATTCTCAACATATTCCTCCTTGTTGTAAGGCACATACTCTTTTGCGGATCCAAATTTTATTATAAGAAACTTTTTTAGAACACTCGAAAATGCATCATCCTCAAGCTCCACCCTTTGAATAGGCTCTTGATCATTATTAAGATCAATGCTTGAGTAATCTACACAAGTGTCGACATATTCCTCTTCGTCTTCATCTTGATCCCAAAAAGACTCCATTGTACACTCCTCGGGATGTCACCATGAGTTGTTTCAAGCAATGTATCATAATCACCGTCACTATCATAGTCAACATAAGATTGGTCCTCGCTGAATTTAGTGTTGCTAATCTCGAACTCATCCTTTTGAATAGGTGAATGATCATTATTAAGATCAAGAGTTGAGTTAAGTACACAATTATCAACGAAAGTGCCCAAGGATTGGCCTTTTTCAACATTAGCATCAATCAAATATTCATCACAAACCATATGCATATTAGAATTATCCATATCTTCCTTGCATTGATCAATGCCTCTTCGCAAGCTAGCAATACCTTCACGAAGTTCTTGGAGTTGCTCGTTTGTAGTCTCTTTAGCTTTTTGAAATTCCTCTTGTAAAAAGTTGGAAACTTGATCTATAAAGTTAGAGACTTTTTGTTCACGAGCATAAGAATCCTCCCATACTTGTGGTTGTTCCCCGCCATAAGGTTGTTGAGGAAAACCATAAGGTTCCATGGAATATTGGTCATAATCAATGAATTGGTTTTGATTATACCCATGGAATTGGTAGTTATCATATTGTTGAGGTTGTTGAAACCGTATCCATTGTTCATGTAATATGCTCCTTCCATGAGAAACAAGCACTGAAATAAAATTCTCAAACCAAGGTTAAAACCAGAAAATAAGAAAAGGTAAAACAAAACTAAAAACAAAAATAAGAAACCAAAAACAATTGACAATTTGCCTCCCCGGCAACGGCGCCAAAATTTAGTAGGTTGTCACTGACACAAATATAAATTACACTTTCTTACTACTCAAAATATATAATGAGCAAGGGAAAGAAAGGATCGTTCCCTGAGAGAGGACTAGGTTGTCAATGTGTTTTGGTTCCCTATAAATATCCGGTAGTTTTGTGATTTTTATATAATAAACTAAATAAAAGCAAATAAAGAAAAGTAAACAAGTAATCAAGGATAAGAAAGTATTGGTCATGGATTCGTCTTCAATCACAAACATGTTTTCAACACAATAACTAGAATTGATATTTTAATCTCAACTTTTATCAAAGGCCCTAGAATACCTTGATCGCAAGTATATCCCGCAAATCTCCTCATGTCATCAACAAACACATTAAAAGATGCGAATATGAAGTCTACCTAAAGGAACAACCTAACGTGTAAAAGCACTAATCAAGTTTAATTCCCTAGATGCATTAGGTTCTATGAAATCAGGCCAATCAAAGCAATCGAACGTAAAAGCACTAATCCGATTTAACAAAGGTTATGACTCACATGTGACTACTAGGATGTATCACTACAAGCAATAATCACAATTATGCTACTTGTAATCGAGAATCTATCACTTTTGCGTATAATGAATCCTAATCTAGCAAGAGAGATGAAAATAAACTCAATCGATTCGCGACTCGACTAAATAGCATTCAACTCATGTAACAATATTGATGGTTAATCATAAACGATAATATGAGAGAAAACTAATTTATTGAATTAAAACCCATATTTGGAAATCCAACTTATTCCATAACCAATAATAAAACTCTAGCTCATATTCATGGAGTTCATAACAAGAAGAAAGAGAAGTTTCATGTTTCTAAACCCTCAAAAAAAAAAAACAAATTAGAGGCCAAAAAGAATAGATAAAAGATATATGATAGATATCCAAGTTGTAGAAGACTTTTCCTTTTTATAGCTTTTCTCCAACTTCTAAAATTAGGTCTTCATAGTCCAAAACCCATGTGGTCCACCAAGCCCATGTGTGAGAAAAACCCATGTAAAATTATGTCCAAAAATCATCGCCGGAAAACTGGGATTATGACCAGGAACTTGGCGGAAAGTAGCTCGGGATTGGCAAAGTCTTCGATCGGTCAACGGTCAACGGGTTAAACGGTCAGTCGACTCGGGTCAAGTTACCGAGTCAAAGCAAGGTCAGATGCATGTCGGCTGGCTAGTCGGACCTCTAGCCGGGCTGAGTGACCTTGGCTTTGAGCCATTCTTGATCTTGCCTGAGCTTTATGTTGTGATGCGCCAAGATTGCGCAATTTGAGGAAAATCCGACCATGATGGCCCCTGCTCCAAGCCTCGTAACACCCTTTAACTTCACTTATCATTTGCCTCCCTTGTACACAGACATTGGAAATCATGCCTGCAACCCATTGTACCTCAACATTCATCATGCTACACAAGGCTCCACCGGACTCATCACCACAGATCCATTCTACTTCCTCTTAACGGCACCAAAGCCCGTTGCCTCATTTCACTGCAACTCCTTCTCTCTTGCCATTTATTCATTTCACTAGCTCATCCATCTTGCCACCGCATCTCTCCTGGCTCAACACGAACAACATCAACTCGCTGCACCCTTGAATCCAGCACATCCATTCTTCATGGCTCAGCTCAATCTTCCTGAAATATCATTCATGCATTTTAACTCCTAACATTCATCTATTGCGGTCCATAGCCAACCACCTCCAGATCATGACATAACTCCTTTGCTATTGCATCATTGGCAATAACAGCATCAGCTCTAAAATCCCATTAGTTCTGCGACATCAGATCCACCAGCTTCATGTCAACTTCATTCCGTTGCACCATTAACAGAACATTTCCCTACATTCCTTGCCAGTTCCTCAATTTCTGTGACTCCCAGACATCCATTCTGCACCAGCAACTCCACATTTCCAGAGCAGCTCATTTTGAGCCATGCTTGAGCAAGACAACCAGCTCTAATTAGCTTCCCTGTTTCCATTCTCCATTGTATTGCAACACCTCACCAACTCAGCTCACACATCCAAATTGAGCACCACTCTGCCATTACACGACTCAACCAACAGTAGCAGAGCTCAATCTCACAACTGCAACATCCCAGTGCTAGACTCATGTGCACATCCACCATTCAAAACTATTACGAGACTCCTCCAGCCATTGACTTTATCCTTGTAACTCTACTGGCACCACCGGTTCCATCACTTTGTATTTGAACGCCTCATGCCACCAGACTTCTAGCCTTCCATTGTTGCCATCACACAAGCTCTGTGCATTCATGCAAGCTGCATTCTAACACTCACGCCTCCGGCCCGGCATCACCTTGAGCCCTTCTGCCTGTATTGTGGCTAGGCGCAACCTAATTGCATCTTCAGATTCGACGCCCTTCACAGCTCCTTGTAACATCAATCCTTCTCAGCGGCACACAAACTCAGTTTCTATAGTTGCACTTCTCTGTACAAACATCTCAGCACAAGACCATTCAAGCCATTCTCATGCTCAAACCTGCAATTCAGTAACTCCACCACACAAGTACATACCACCACCAGCTGCTTTCTCACCATTTCCTGCAATACATTGCACCCAATTAGTTGCACAGAGCTGCATCTCTTGCACATATCACCAGCTCCAATCCCAGCAAACAACATCCATTTGCTTCAAATCCCAGTTCTACACATCCCATAGCAACAACCCTAACTTCCAGATTTACTTCCACAATTTCAATACCCTGAGCTCTGTATCCTCTTATACTTGAACTCTGTCCATACCAGCTTCTCATCTGAAACCCATGCTCAGTTTAATAGCTCCAGCCACACAACCTTCTACAATTCAGTTTAAGCATCAACTCCCATTCCTCTTCATATTTTCCAATTTCATGATTTATTGGTGAAACTCATGTCTAATCCGAAACCCCATTTCAATTCAATCAAACCCAAAATTTCTCCATTTCTTCTCAACAATCATCACCACCAGACTCATGAAATTGCCACCAGGATCGATTTCATCTCAAACCCGAACTTGAGTTCTTCACAAACCTTTATCTCGACTATTTCTAGCAAACCCATATCGATTACTCGCCATCAATTCCCTTTTCTCGAACCCTAACTTCATCTCGATTCAACAGAAATTATATGACTTCATTTGATTTCCTCTTATTTATTCATAACCATCAAACCCTTGAATCTTATCCATTTTCCTACCATTAATCACCATTAGTTCGTGTCTGCCTTCAATCTCTAACTTCAATTCCTCCTGAGTTTCTTCCATGACATCGATTGTTCTTCTCTCCATTTCGGATTCAATCGGCCTCTCTTGATTACGGCGGCGGCATTGTTTTCTTTCTCTAACTTCCATAAATGAACTGAATGAGAGGACATCTCTCGATCTAGTAAGGTTATGGTGAGGTGGATAATGACACCTCTGCATCGAGATAACGGATACCCGGTGGATGCCCTATAACATGTGGTCACCCCTTAACCCACGGCTTCTTTGCATTTAATACTCCTCTAATAGAAGTGCCCCTTAACCTTGGCTCAACTCCCAATAGCATGTGAAATGACGATTCGCCTTTTGACTCAATTTGAATGATTTCCTTTTTTCCTCCGTGCGACTCCAGAGTACCTAATAACTCAAAAACACACGTAAAGTACATAATTCACAAGAAAAATAACAAAGAAAGCGTAACTACTAGATAGTAAAGTAGGTGTTTTAGACACCTATCAGCAGCTCCTAATCCATATGCGAGACAAGGTGGTTTTCATGATCACAACTTGGCCTCAAAGCTCGGCCAACAAACTCGAGTTCCGAGTTTAGAGGAGATGATGAAGGTTATGATGCAAGAACAAAGGGAATATCTCGAAACAAGATGCTATCTTGCAACAAAACCTACAATATCAACAAAAGAATGATCTGCTATTAGAGACATACAAATGCGAGATGGGGCAAATGGCGACTGCTATGAATTTGCTAAAAACACAAACATCAACAAAGTTACCATCGCAACCTTTGTGAATCCAAGAGAGCAGGTCAATGCCGTAACTCTAAGAAGTGGAAGACAAACGGAAGAGCCGAAGCAGCAACATGTGGTTCATGACGACATTGAAAAGGAAGTAGATGCGGAAACTGTACCAAAGGAAAATCCAACCTCAAACGGCCAACCTAAGGACACGTTTCCCACCTTTACCACACCACCTCCTTTTCCTAGTCGTTTTGCCAAGTCAAAGAAGCAAGCTCAAGACAAGGAGATCATGGATATTTTCAGCAAGATACAAATCAACATTCCATTTATTGAGGCCATCAGAACCGTTCCCGGGTATGCCAAGGTTTTGAAGGATTTATGCACAAGGAAGGATAAGTTGATTGATAATCAAATTACTCGGTGGGCGAAAGTGCTACAACTATGTTCTTGAAGAAGATGCTGCTAAGTGTGAAGATCTGGGGTTTCACGGTGCCAATTACCATTGGTAATCGGCGATTTGAGCGTGCTTTGCTTGATTTGGGAGCTTCCATAAGTGTTATGTCGGCCGATGTTTATGATTCTTTGAATCTTGGACCTTTAAAAGAGGCAAATATTACTATTCAATTGGCAAACAAGTCCAATATATATCCTAAGGGAGTCGTGGAGGACGTTTTAGTTCAAGTGAATCAGTTAATTTTTAGGTTGATTTCTACATTGTGGATATGCAAAATGGAGATAATTGTTCATCTACTTCGTTACTTCTTGGGAGACCGTTTATGAAAACGACAAAGACGAAGATTGATGTGGACAATGGTACACTCACTATGGAATCGATAAGGAGATCATTCGGCTTCAACATATTTGAGGCCATGCGTTATCCTAGTGATGTGCACTCAGCTTTCTCTATTGATGTTATTGGTTCGTTGGAACAACAAATGTTTGATTTGAGCAATGAAGACGAACTTGGAGTTGGGTTGCGAAATAGCATTGATTTGAGCGTTCATGGGCAGCCAAATTTGGATGTCGACTTAGTCAAAGAGCTAGTGGAGATGTGTGGTGCTTTAATGACATTGCAAGAAGCTCGAACGGGTAATATCTCTTATATTTCTTTACCGTAACTAATGAGGTTCCTTTACCTTCTATTGTGCGAGGCACCTAAGCTAGAATTGAAGACTCTTCGATCACCTAAAGTATGCTTACTTGGGTGATAAGAGGAGCTTCGGTGATTATTACAAAGAATCTCAATGCTATACAAGAAGAACGTCTGCCGGGTTGAAGGAGCACCAAACGACCATTGGTTGGACAATTCCGACATTAAAGGCATTAGTCCATCAATGTGCATGCATAGAATCCTTATGGAAGATGATAGTGCGGTGCGTGATGCTCGGGCGTAGGCTTAACCTTTGATGATGGAGGTCGTGAAGAAAGAGATCCTCAAATTACTAGGTGTGGGGGTGTGTTGATGGTGGATTTTCATTTAAGGTTAAATTTGTAAAACCGGAAAAAATCATGCGCTGACATCTTGTAAAAGATAAAGCCATTAATAAGTGTTGGATACTCCCTCATTTAATTCACCAAGAATGGAGCATGTGGCAACAATCCCATTCTCTCGTGAATACATGAAATTCCTCAGGAGTTGGAGCATGTGGCAACAATCCCTTCTGTGAATTTCATATCGACCTTGTATTTCCATTACTCATTATCGGTGTGGCATGACAGTAGTGTTACTCTTCTGAGGAGTAACACGAACCTCCAAGCACTATAATGAAACCATGTACGAAATACCATGCGGTGACTCTCGGTGTGTTATACTAGCCTATTGAGCCCCCTCTCGGTGTGTTAGACTAGCCGATTGAGCATCCGGACTGACCGTATCGGTTAGGATATGATCCGATCGCGAGTCATCCAACTCCATAAGCATGATTGGATGACCCCGGATCAATTCCATCACCCTGCGGTATGGAATACCCACGGCGACCCCGCATGGTCGGTCATTGGCAACTTGCCAAGAAACCGTTCATACCAAGCATTATGGACGGGAAAACCTAAATTAGGGTTTGCGGCATATTACATGTGTTCAAAGCGGTCTCAACCATACATCTTCGCAGGTGATGAGCATGAAAGTGCGACGCATTTTCACCCATAAATACATTAGTCGGGTCTCATTTTATCACTAATAAACTTGTTTGTAGGTGTTTTTGTCAAATAAGCTCTTATGGAAAAAGTTGCTCGAAAAGTGGTTTTTGTACCCCGGAGGACACATGTTATTCGGACTCTCAGTTTTGGATAATGGACACCTCAATTTAAAGGGCACCTCAATTACTATTTACACCCCAGGGGGGCCAACTGCTAATCGCACCTAATCCTTGGTTAAGGGGACTCCATCTTCTTCCTTGTTTTGAAAAGAAAATTGCGCGGGAAAATCTAGCGAAGAACGACCGAATTAGGGTTGGATTTTTAGTCGTGATTTTAAGAGACTCAATCACTGGAATTCATTGTGCTCACTCTATTCGCACAAACAGGGTCGGTAAGAGTGATAGAAACGGTTAAAATTGGCTGGAAAATCATGTGGAAGAAAAACAGGGCAGCTGACTTTTAAAACCCGATTATCCCTGTTTTGGATTCGGAGGATTTCTAAGGAGATTAAATCGATGAAATCGGTCAGGATATCTGTTTTGACTAAAGCAGGTGGTAAATGAGTTGGAATCGAGAAAAGTGGGATGATTCGTGGATTGGAGAAAACAGAGCACGAGAGTTTCATGGGTTTACATTACGTGGATATACTTTGCTCACACGATTTTTACTCTGTCTTGGAGTTTTATTCACGTGTAAGGAGTATCTTTGAGATAAACAGATGCGTGGAGGAAAGAAACAAGGGAAGAATCACGTAAATTTGGAAGAATATCATCCCCAGAGTAAAAGAAAATATTCTTAATTTATGACAGAGATTTGATGATCAGTGGAGTATAAATAAGGTTCTCGACCACATAGAAAGATTATCGAGCGATTGGGAGGCTACGGGGTCGAGAGAAGTCTTTGCAGAGTAATCTGCGGCAGCAAAAAAAAATAGTGAAGAAGTGAAGAACAGAGACTATCAAAGACAGTCGTAAAAGAGCGTAAACACGCGGAAAAGATAAGAGTGTCATCTGCGACAAGTCAACTGTTAATCTTTGTCACGGTGAGTTTGCAAGCGCTTATAAACGTTGCAAACTCCGGTTTAATTTGATTTTCTCATTTTCTCTTCTTTGTAAACACCATTTGGGCAATAAAAATGAATTTTGAGTGTGTCTACATCATGAGTAGCTAAGCCCCTACGCTGGGTCGACGGAGGAAGCTGATTTTCGCACATGGGTGAATTTATTCTATTTTCTATTTGACTTTTGCATTAATTTATAATAGAATTATGATTTGATAAAATTAGTTGTGATTCAATTAGATAGGTTATGCTTTGAATTAAGATAATCTATGCTTAGGGGATACAATTAATGTTTTGAAGATCTACTTTGGCAAAACAAGAGTTGATGTTTTATTTATTCACTGAGCGATAATTGTTGAGAATGAATAATGAACCTCGTGTTGTGAATTCGGTGGAATTCTAAGACCCAGTGACTCTCTTTTATTTATTATTTTATTTAAACCTTTTAATTTAATCTTAACAACATCCGAGAGAACGAATCTTATAATACTACTACGAAAACTAAGAAAAATCTTAAATCATTTTGTATTAGATTCTTTTGGGGATTTGTTTTTAGATTAATTTTTAGGTTTATTTTTTTTTTTATTTTGTACAGTATTTTCTTTTTCCTTTTTATGCGTTTCTTTTTATATTTCTTTTCAGGGAATTTTTGAGGATGATGACTTCTTCTGAGGAGACGTCACCTGCAATGACTTATTTGGCGGAATATATGCGTAGAAATTCAAATTATCGTGCAACTTCATCGGAGATGACGCTTGGTGAATATATGCATAGGCAACGGTATGGAGTTTTTGCTCCACAAATGGTAAGTGAAGAATCACATGAAACTATATATGAGAAGTATTACAAACACACACCGCCTAGTTTGGAACAAAGATTGAGAATTCTAGAATGCCAAAGATTATTTAATGATGATGATGATGATGATCAGTCTTATAGTGACTCTGTGTTCCAAACATAACGTATACATGACCCTGTGGATGATTCGCCTAATTCCATGGATGAATCTACCTCACAAGATCATTCACCCGACTTAGAGGTTGTTTTTAGACCACTAGACTTCCAAAAGTTGCCTAATTTAGGGTTAGAATTGTGTGCTTCTAAAGTGTTGTTGGATTACTTTGCATCTAAGTACTCCGGAGGATTTGCCAATTTCCAAAACCGTGCATGAGCCAGATTGAAAATTTCCCAATCTCAATAGAATCCCCATACTTTGTTCTTTACGCACTTCCATGTGCGGTAAAAAAACTTGGTTTAGGGGTAAATCTTATTTTTTGATAGTTTCAGCGTCTTTGCGTTTTTCATGACATAAGTGTGAAGTTTGTCATTTGTAAATATTGTATTTTGGGTCGATCCCCAAGTTTTCAGAGTTATTAGTGTATGGGGATCCGTTTTTGTCTGATCCGGTAGGTATAATTATTTTTTTATGTTTGTTTTCTTTTGTTTATTTTATTTTTAATTTCCCATCTTAATTTTTACGTTGGATGACTCAATTACATTGAGGACAATGTAATATTTAAGTGTGGGGGAGTAGTTATTAACTTTTTCTTTTAATTTTTTTCAGGAATTTTCTTGCGTATTGTGACCAGCTCTTGAGCGGGTCTAAAAAGATAATAAAAATATAAATTTTATGACCAGCTGTGTAGCGGGTCTTAAAAAAAAAAAAAAAAAATTATAGTTGTTAAGCTTATGACCGCTGTGTAGCGGGTCTATTTTTATTTCCTTATTATGACCAGCTGTGTAGCGGGTCTCAAAAAAAAAAAAAAAAAAAAAAAAAAAATTGTCTTGTGTTTGTGGCATTTGTCATGACCAGCTGTGTAGCGGGTCTAAGTCTCTTATTTATGACTAGGCGTATGAGCAGGGTCGGTTGCTTTTTTGCTCGAGGACTAGCAAAATGTAAGCGGTATAGATGGAGGGTGTAGATGTAGATTCAAAGGGCCCGAGCATGTCAACACGATCACCGTGGGCCCGCCTACACACTTGACCAATCGGTCAAAACCAACCATGTTTGGTCGTGACAAAATTGTCACCCAAACAAGAGATGGCGCACGGCTTTGAAACCCAAAATTAGGGTTTTGAGCATCATGAGCGACCATCTTCTCCGGCACAAATGGAGGGTCCCAGTTAGATTAAACAGTCCGGTCATACCAAGCATGACCACCGTGGGCCCATCTACCTCCTCATGTATTCGGCCAAGGCATATCATGCCTGGTTAATCCAAAACGTGCGCCCAAACTAGCGTGGCCACGCCTCCCAAACCGCAAACTGATCTCGACCGCTCAACCACGGGACGATTTGGGTGGCTCGGATCACGTTTTTAATGGGATATTCGGAGTATAGGCGTGAACACCAGCCTACCATCTTCACGTCAAACCAATCGTCCAAGACCGACCAAGTTAGGTTGTCTTGGAACGCGCGCCGGAAAAGAGCATGGTGCGCGGCCTTTGCGGCATCAAATTCCTATTGCAAAATCGATATCAACCACTCCTCTTTCTTCTGGTCAAATTGAGTGGCCTAGATCGCACCTTCATGGGACAGTGAGACATGAACTTGTACACCGCATGCTATCTACATGCACGCCCGGTCGGTCCTCTCCGAAATCCTTCCCATGCTTGGTTTCGACCAAGTGAAGAGTGATGCTTGCGCACCTCTTCAAAACCCTAATTTCATTAACGGCCGCAGATGAGTGTCTCAAAGATCATCTCATCCGTCCAACTTCACCGCGACTGGTTATACAACCCGGTCGGGAGTTAATTGGTCGGTGAGGCGTCATTACCCATCACTTTACCACACCATGATGCGATTACCTGCATAAAATACACACGATACTTCACAAGTATCGACTTCTGAATAACGCAGATTATTCAATTCAACATTACATGCTATCTTTCGTGGATCCACGATCCACACATTCTAGACATCAATCATGTCACAAACTGGGGGATACATCTTGGGGTATTGGTGCGGCGGTTTACAACGTGCGGCGTGCAACGCGCCATCACAAGAACGTGTCGGAAGTCATGGACGGTTAGAGATGAACAGGAGAAGTGGGCAAGGCTGGTCGTGTATCACCAACGACAACTCACTACTCCATCACTCCACTTCCTCCACTTCCCACGAGAGACGTGAATAAGGCTCAATGACTTGTATAAATAGGTTCTCCGCCCTATTTCAAAGACAAGGAAGAACAAAGAGGAAAACAACAAGAAAACACCCGAGAGCTGCTTACACCAATCGTAAGCTTGTTCACTTTCCTTTTGCAAGTCATAAGCAAGTTTACACCTTCACAATCTCAACACCTTCTTCGCTTCCCTCCCTAAGATCAACCCCATCTCCTTCACTTTGTGACCGAAACAAGTCTGGAACGACCATTTCTTGGTTTAGGCCGGACTTGCAGTTGATCTCTCGAATCTACAAGCACTCACTTTGCGCAAATGCATTTGTTTAAGGTTTAAATTCATTCCTCATCCACACCCCAAATTACCAAATTCTACAGGAGTAGTTTTCACCCATAAACAATTGGCGACCACGGTGGGAGATTAATCTCTCGGTTGTAAAGTCAATTTCTTCAATACCATTCATTCAATTTCGAGATGGTTGGTCTCCGGGACCGCCTCCACGCCTCAAATCCCGATTGTTCCTCCAACAGAGATACTCCTCCTCCCAACGGCGTATCCGACGGCATAATCAGGAGATTTCCAACATTAAGCGAACTAGCACGGGTACAGGAGATTCACACGAAGAACATGGAGCTAATCAAAGAAGCGGTAAACGACATACTTGATCTCCTCATCAAAATGACGTCAGAGATGAGCACTCCGGATATTTCTACACTGGGGACTAATTCCCCTCAGATCAACAGCTTTACTACGAACCAGAGACCGGTGGATCAGGAAGCGGCATCTCTAGTGGAAAGTTTGTGTGAACTCTTGCACCTCTCGAGGAATCAACGGACGGAGACGTTCGCTGCAATTAATAAGATAGCTCTGGATGTACACTTGACTCCTTCTCGTCCAGAAGTCCTAGCTACATCGAAATATCTGTAAACAATGTTACATTTACAGAAGACGACATGATGGCAGAGGAGGGTCACAACCGGGCCCTACATGTTACCGCACGCATCAAGGGTTCGGAGTTTAGAAGAGCCCTCATCGACACAGGAGCGTCTTCGAATGTGATTACACTCAAGACTCTCAGGACAGCCAAGGTTAGTCCATGCAAGATCGTACGGCAGCCCACCACAATGACAAATTTCAAGGAAATCAGACAGCATACAGATACGTCAATTTAAATTTTCAAAAGAGGACCTGTTCGATCAGAAGGTGAAATTTGAAGTCATAGAAAAGGAACCGGACTACCATATGATATTAGGGAGACCATGGCTTCACGACAATAAGGTCATCCCTTCAACATATCACCAATGCCTGAAGACCATGCTAAATGAGGAAGTCATCCGTATTCCTGCATCATTATCTCCGTATGCACCGATATGCGGAGTGGAACTATTTGAGTCGAAAGAAACTCCGCAGAGAAAGGCAGACAAAGTCCTGTGCACCCCACTACCCACGTGTGGGATTCAATCCCGAAAGAAGACCGACTTGCACCACTGGAGGCTAAACACCACGACACACATCTTCTGGTGAGGCGTCCATCTTTATCCGGTGAAACCTCAACCCTTGCTCACACCAAAAGGGAACGCACTTTCAAGGCAAAGCGTGATCGAAGGGAGAACAATATACCGCGCAGCCTGTTAGCAATTAGCGGGGAGACTGAACCTGTGCTCTCCGCCCAATTGAATGTTGCAAGAATGACGAAATACAAGATGAGGTATTGGATGCCCCTGAACAACCTACAAGATGGAACCAATTCCACCACCGACGAGCTCGAGACTCACAACATCGGGAATGAAGAATCTCCCAAACCTGTCTCTACTCAGTTCGACCCTGTCTGCAGACGAATGTGTAAATCTTATTCACCTACTCAAAGAGTACCAAGTTGTGTTTGCCTGGACATACGAGGAAATGTCTGGTCTAGATGAAAAATTGGTCACTCATCACCTACATGTCATACCTGGATCTAAGCCGATCAAGCAATCCCCGAGGCAATTCCAACATGAAGTAGAAGAACAAATCAAGAACGAAATTCAGAAGCTACTAGCTGCTGGTTTCATCATACCTATTCATCATCCGACCTGGTTAGCTAATGTGGTCCCAGAAAGAAGAACAGACGGATCCGGTGCTGCGTGGATTTTAGAGACTTGAACAAGTGCTGCCCCAAGGACGACTTTCCTCTACCTAACATCGACATGTTAGTAGACGCCACCAGCAGACACGGCATGTTCTCCTTCATGGATGGTTATAGCGGATACAATCAGATAAGGATGTATGAGAACGATGCGAGTAAGACAGACTTTCCAACCCCTCTTGGCAATTTTTATTATACTGTTATGTCATTTGGTTTAAAGAATGCCGGCGCAACGTACCAACGTGCTATGACGGCAATCTTCCACGACATGATGCATAAACAAGTAGAAGACTATGTAGATGATATCGTAGTCAAGTCAAAGGCTCGAGCGAGATCACACCAACGTCTTACAACAAGTATTTGAGAGGTGTCGGGAATACAAGTTGAATATGAACCTCCGAAATGCGCTTTCGGTGTCTCCTCTAGGTAAATTTCTAGGATTCCAAGTGATCGAAAAAGGAATAAAGGTAGACCCGTCCAAGACTCAGGCTATCCTCACAATGCCGCCTCCCCGAACTGTAAAGGAACTCCAGAGTTTCATGGGCAAGGTGAATTACATTCGACGTTTTATACCTGGTTTAGCCCAACTTACCACCTCGTTCACCCCCTTATTGAAGAAAGGAGCCGACCGTTGGACCGCAACCCAGCAAGAAGCTTTTCGAAAGATCCAACGAATACTATCATCTCCAGCCATCATGAAGTCTCCTGTACAAGGGAAGCCGCTGTGTCTCTACACTGCTTTCAGTGACACTGCAGTGGGGGCTCTACTTGCTCAGGAAGATGACGAGGGAATCGAACGTCCCATATACTATTTCAGCCGAATATTGAAGGACGCGAACTCTGGTACCCAGAGCGGAAAAGGCATGTTTAGCCTTGATCCATTCCATTCAGAAGTTTAGGCATTACCTCATCATCCAATAGGTGATACTCGTGTCTAAATCCGATCCTGCAAAGTTTTTACTTTCAAAACCGGTCCTGACTAGGAGGACAGGCAAATGGCTTCTCCAAATGTCAGAGCTGGACATAACGTGTGCGTCACCTAGAGCTATCAAGGGTCAAGTGATTCAGAGATTTCTGCAAAGATTTCCTGGACAAGGCACTACGGAACTACATGAAGACCTCCTGGAGAATTTCCAGATTCTCTGTTTTGGAGGAAGAAGTGTGGCTCCGTATTTTGATGGCTCTGCTACCCTAGCAGTATACCGGAGGAGCGGGCGTGGTGTTAGTCTCTCCAATGGAGAAGTATTTTCACATTCCTTCAAGTTAGACTTCGAATGCACCAACAACTCAGCAGAATACGAAGCTTTCCTCATAGGGCTTTCAATAGCTAAACAAGCAGGAGTCACGCGTCTGGAGATAAGAGGTGACTCCAAACTACTGGTAAATCAGATGAATGGAGTGTACGCATTGAAGGAAGTGACACTAGCCCCATACCGGTCAGAAGCACAGAAGTTATTAAACTATTTTGCCGACGCAACCATAATCCATATTGGTCGCAGCCACAACAAACATGCTGATTGTCTGGCAACATTGGCTTCTAAACTGAAATTCGAAGGAGCGGAAGAAACCCTGACAGTGAAGAGGAGAACCGTAGAGTCGACATGGCTGTCGCAATACGAAGACACCAGGACTGGTGATTGGCGAACTCCGATCATTCAGGAGCTCAACAACCCACTCTCCCAAGGAAAGGTCGGTCTCAAAACCCTGCGGAACTTCTTCATGCTTCATGGTATGTTGTACTATCGAAACCCGGATGGTTCTCTGTCAAGATGTCTTGGAGATGAAGAATCACAGCTGCAGCTAAACTGTGTTCACAAAGAAATTTGTGGGCAATCATTGGTGGTAACGCTTACCGAGCGACTCCGGCGTCTGGGCTATTCTCGGCTAGGAGATGGAGACTCAATCGAACTACTTGAAGTCCCGCTCAAATTGCCAAGCACCGCCACACCAATCAGAAGTTTTTAGTATGAACCACGTTGGGGACTGGAGAGAGCCATACATCAACTATCTTCGAGATGGAGCAATTTCCGCCGATCAAAAGGATGCCATCAAGATAAAGCAAAAGGCCAAGCGGTTCGTATACCACGAAGGGATCCTGTACCGTAAGAGTTTTGGAGGTAATCTATTAAGATGCCCGGTCGGGTTAGAAATTCCAATCATTTTGAAGGAAACACACGAAGGGGAACATCAAGGAAGAGGAAACTGTTCCTCCGGATACACGAGAAATATTACTTGGGCCGACCATGGAGGATGACGCGGCCGCTTTTGTTCAAAGTCTGTCACAATTGTCAAATTCATGGAGACCTTGTTCACGCACCTTCCACCCCTTGCACTCGATAAGCGATGTGTGGCCATTTTACACTGGGACTAGACATCATCGGGAAAATCAATCCACCCTCATCAAAGCAGTACGAGTACATCATAACTGCGACGGAATACTTCACCAAATGGGTAGAAGCCATCCCACTGCGAGGAACTACAGGAGCAACCATTGCGGCTTTCATTAAAGAACACATCATTTGTCGTTTCGGTATACCTAAGCATATTATCACCGATAACGGCACTCCCTTCGCCAATAAACAGGTAAGAGAGTTACTTGAGGGGTATGGCATCAAACAGGTTTTCTCCACCATCTACTATCCTCAGGGGAACGGACAAGCTGAAAGTACCAACAAGACGCCGATCCGGGATCATCGGTCGAAGCCTGTACATGACAATCTGAGAATGGCATGACCCGATTACCAATGGCGTTGTGGGCATACCGTACGGCACCTAGAAGCTCCATTGGGGTCTCTCCATATTCACTTGTTTACGGAGCAGACGCAATTCTCCCAGCAGAAATCAAAATCCCATCAACCAGGATTACAACGATGACCGGGATCCATTGGAACGAGGATGAAGCCTCTAACTCTCGAATAGCGGAGTTAGACACTGGATTCCGGTGGAGAAACAAAGCGGAAGAACGTACTCGTGGTATACAGAGAACATAATTTCCAGAGCATATAACAAGACTGTGAAACCACGTACTTTCAAAGTGGGAGATTTGGTCTTAAAAACGGCCAAGCATATCCAGCAAGACATGTCTGCACCGAAATTCTCACCAAAATGGGAAGGTCCCTACACGGTTACCAAGGCCTGATAAGCACGAAAGTGCGACACATTTTCACCCATAAATACATTAGCTAGGCCTCATTTTATCACTAATAAACTTGTTTGTAGGTGTTTTTGCCAAATAAGCTCGTATGGAAAAAGTTGGTCGAAAAGTGGTTTTTGTACCCCGAAGGACACATGTTATTCGGAATCTCAGTTTTGGATAAGGGGCACCCAATTACTAAGGGGCACCCTAATTGCTATTCGCACTCTCGGATTGGATAAGGGGCAGTCATCTTCAACCTTTTGAATTTCAATTTTTGGCGGGAAAGTAGGTGCAGAATTAGGGTTTGGCTTTTGGAGGCGCGGGAGTGAGACTTAATGCCTGAAATTGAATGGGTATCTTCCTTTTGGCTAAACAGGCCTGGTATGATCGCTTGATTGGATCAAAATTGTCTAGAATGGTGATTTGAAGCAAATGAGAAAGAAAATGTTTTGGCGGGAAAATGGTTGTTACAAAGAACTTATATCCCCGGAATTGATTTGGTGGTGATTTCATGAGATTTTTGTCGTGGAAGATTATTGGGAATATCTTGTTTTCACTAAAACGGGGATGGTAACACGTTCGAACTCGTAAAAAGGAAAGTACATGGTCTCATCACGATGAAACAGAGTGAGAAGCATTCTCGGACTCTTTTGAGACATTTTTGGTAGTTTGTTTGTGACCGAGAGTACATTACTCAACTGCTACGTGCTTGAATGATAATTCAACGTGTTTGACACGGGAAATCAGGGTGCGAAGATTAAAAGGGATATTCTCGTGAAAACAGGGTAAGGGAAATATTATCGAGATTATGGTTGTGTTTTTGGAAGGTGGCGTGTGCTACAAAGGGTTTGACTCAATACAAATTGGGCTGCCAGCATGTTGGAGTGGATCAACATAAAAGAGACGCGTGAAGATGATAGAAAAGGAAAATAATACCCGAGGAGAATAATGAAAGTTATTGAGGATATCATGGAGTAATTACGAAGAGTTTTGAAGTCTGTGAGTTTAAATAGAGTTTCGAGAGCGAGAGAAGGGGAATCGAGTGATTGGGGGAGGCTACGAGTCGAGAGAATTGTCTAACAGTAATCTGCAAAGCAGCGACGATGAAAAAAATAGTGAAGAATCAAGAAACAGACTATCAAAGACAAAAAAAACCGCCGTCTACACGGAAGAGATAAGTGTCACACTGCGACGATTCTTTGTTAGTCTTTTGTGATGGGTTTGCAACGCTTATAAACGTTGCAAATTCGGTTTAATTTAATTTTCTCATTTTCTCTTCTTTGTAAACACCATTTGGGCAATAAAAATGAATTTTGAGTGTGTCTACATCATGAGTAGCTAAGCCCCTACACTTGGGTCGACGGAGGAAGCCCGAATTTCATACGTGGGTAATTTTAATTAATTCTTTATTTGGCTTTTGCACTAATTAAAATAGAATTATGATTTGATTAAATTGGTTGTTATTCAATTAGATAGGTTATGCTTTGTTTAGATAATCTATGCTTAGGGATACAATTCATCTTTTGAGAGTCTACCTTGGCAAAAATAAGAGTCGGTGTTATTTTGTTTATTGAGCTTTAATTGTTGAGAATAAATAAATTGAACCTATTGATATGAATTCGGTGGAATCCTAGGCCCAGTGACTCTCGCTTTTGTTTATTATTTTCGCTTTTGTTTAAACCTTTAAATTTAATCTTCGCAAGTCGGAGAGAACGAATCTTAATTACTACTACGGAAACTAAGAAAAATCTTAAATAATTTTTGGCGCCGTTGCCGGGGAGCGGCTGTGGAATATTGTAATTAGTATTTTTGATTTTGTATATAAAGTTATTTTATTTTTATTCGTTTTATTCTGTACATAGTTATTATTTTTCTTTTGTACATAGCTTATTTTTGCTTTTATTTTTATATTTTCTTTTAGTTCTTTTTACGTAGCTTATTTGATTTTTTCTCGGTACTTTTGTCTCAAGAGCGATGATTGGAATCAACAACCGGCCTAAAGTAAGTACTTGATATTCTCGCAAAGCTTTTGCAAGGTGAGTTATTGAGAATTACTTTGTATAATGGTTTCCAATGAGTTGACTTCTTTTATAGCTTTTGGAATCTTACCAAAAGAGCCGAGACAGAGGAGTCATCGATATTTCACATGAGGAGTATGCGTATGCACCTTCTCATTATCAAGAACCTGCCGAGTGTGTAAATAATTATTGGAATTATTCTCATAGGTATGATCATTCCGGACCTTGTGAAGGTTATGATCATTACCAACCTTACCCAGGTTATGAGACAAATTATATCGATTCCAGTTATTATTCACACACATATGAGTCCCAGTATGAGAGAGATGATCAATCTTACTGTGACCCATCGGCATCACAACTATCTTTGTTAGAACGCCTCAATATTGACATTGCTGAACAGACCACAGCTAATGAGTTATTTTTGCCGAGCTTAGTAAAGCCCATGCTCATATAGTGAACTTATTTGAACAAAATGCTTTATCGATTGCTCAACTAACGCGATCGGTAGAAGATTGTGGTCTTACGAGAGGAGACATGTTCTAATTTTTCTAATACTCTTGACATTTATGATGAAACCGATTTAAATTGTGAATCAATGTGTATGGAGAATGATGATGAACTTGATAGTTGTGATCATAGGAATAGAGACATTGTCATACCAAGTGAAGGTGGTGTATTTAGTCTAACTCCTGATCGTGTTAATGATCACTCGCCTATTCAAAAGGATGAGTTTAGGATTGAGGACACCATTCTTTTAGACGGTGTGACATATCAGTGCTGTAACAATGATGCTTATGAAGAATGTGTTAATTCAGAGGACACTTTGGTTAAGTCTAACGACTTAGAGACATTACACTCTATCTATAAGGTTACTTCTAATCATCTTTATTGTGATATTCCTATTGATTCCTTGGTTGATGATGATTATGATGATGATTTAGTACGGAGTTTACAAACCCAATGGAGAAGTTAATATACCTAGAATTGTTGGCACAACTTTTCAGAAGTTTCCTAATTTTGGATTAGAACTGCGTGCTTCTCCAGTATTACTAGATTATTTTGCATCTCGTGATTTCTCTTTGCCTGTGCATGACTCCCAGATTGTTTCAGTTCCCATCCCCAGTGAACCACTTGAGTCGGTAATTCTTTTTACTGACGATATATCCTTTGCAAAAACTAGGTTTGAGGGTGGTTCTTTCCTCTTGATAGTCTCTATATATTTACGTTGCTACAAAAGAGAGTGTGATATTGTCATCGGTTGTATATATTGTATTTTGGGTTGATCCCAAATTTTCAGAGTTGTTAGTATATGGAGAATCCTTTATGTATATTCCAAAGTAGGTAATTCTATTTTCTTGTTTTATTTTTATTTGTTTATTTTCGCATATTATGAATTTCCCATCTTAATTTTTACGTTGGATGACTCAATTACATTGAGGACAATGTAATGTTTAAGTGTGGGGGAGTGGTTAACTTTTTGCTTTTATTTTTTGAGATTTTTCTTGCAACTTATGACCAGTTGTTGAGCGGGTCTGTTCTTTTTTCTTATCGCTTTATGACCAGTGTGGAGCGGGTCTTTTCCTTTGTTCTCTTATCATCTTATGACCAGTTTGTGGAGCGGGGTCACGCACAAAAAAAAAAAAAAAAAAAAAAAATCGGGTCTTTATATGGCATTTGTCATGACCAGTGTGTAGCGGGTCAATCTTCTCGTTTTGCTCGAGGACTAGCAAAATGTAAGTGTGGGGAATTTGATAAGCACGAAAGTGCGACACATTTTCACCCATAAATACATTAGCTAGGCCTCATTTTATCACTAATAAACTTGTTTGTAGGTGTTTTTGCCAAATAAGCTCGTATGGAAAAAGTTGGTCGAAAAGTGGTTTTGTACCTCGAAGGACACATGTTATTCGGACTCTCGGTTTTGGATAAGGGGCACCCAATTACTAAGGGCACCCTAATTGCTATTCGCACTCTCGGATTGGATAAGGGGCAGTCATCTTCAACCTTTTGAATTTCAATTTTTGGCGGGAAAGTAGGTGCAGAATTAGGGTTTGGCTTTTGGAGGCGCGGGAGTGAGACTTAATGCCTGAAATTGAATGGGTATCTTCCTTTTTGGCTAAACAGGCCTGGTATGATCGCTTTACTGGATCAAAATTGTCTAGAATGGTGATTTGAAGCAAACAGAAAGAAAATGTTTTGGCGGGAAAATGGTTGTTACAGCAGCGTATATCCCTGGAATTGATTTGGTGGTGATTTCATGAGATTTTGTCGTGGAAGATTATTGGGAATATCTTGTTTTCACTAAAACAGGGATGGTAACACGTTCGAACTCGTAAAAAAGGAAAGTACATGGTCTCATCACGATGAAACAGAGTGAGAAGCATTCTCGGACTCTTTTGAGACATTTTTGGTAGTTTGTTTGTGACCTGAGAGTCTGTTACTCAATCTGTTACGTGCTTGAATGATAATTCAACGTGTTTGACACGGGAAATCAGGGTGCGAAGATTAAAAGGGATATTCTCGTGAAAACAGGGTAAGGGAAATATTATCGAGATTATGGTTGTGTTTTTGGAAGGTGGCGTGTGCTACAAAGGGTTTGACTCAATACAAATTAAGCTGCAAACATGTTGGAGTGGATCAACATAAAAGAGACGCGTGAAGATGATAGAAAAGGAAAATAATACCCGAGGAGAATAATGAAAGTTATTGAGGGATATCATGGAGTAATTACGAAGAGTTTTGAAGTCCTGTGAGTTTAAATAGAGTTTCCTGAGAGCAGAGAAGGGGAATCGAGTGATTGGGGAGGCTACAGAGTCGAGAGAATTGCTGCAGAGTAATCTGCAGCAGCAGCAGAAAAAAATAGTGAAGAACTGAAGAACAGACTATCAAAGACAGTCGTAAAAAAACTGTCGTCTACACGGAAGAGATAAGACTGTCACCCTGCGACAGTTCACGTTAGTCTTTGTAATGATGGGTTTGCAACGCTTATAAACGTTGCAAATTCCCGGTTTAATTTAATTTTCTCATTTTCTCTTCTTTGTAAACACCATTTGGGCAATAAAAATGAATTTTGAGTGTGTCTACATCATGAGTAGCTAAGCCCCTACTTTCGGGTCGACGGAGGAAGCCGAATTTCATACGTGGGTAATTTTAATTAATTCTTTATTTGGCTTTTGCACTAATTAAAATAGAATTATGATTTGATTAAATTGGTTGTTATTCAATTAGATAGGTTATGCTTTGTTTAGATAATCTATGCTTAGGGATACAATTCATCTTTTGAGAGTCTACCTTGGCAAAAATAAGAGTCGGTGTTATTTTGTTTATTGAGCTTTAATTGTTGAGAATAAATAAATTGAACCTATTGATATGAATTGGTGGAATCCTAGGCCCGGTGACTCTCGCTTTTGTTTATTATTTTCGCTTTTGTTTAAACCTTTAAATTTAATCTTCGCAAGTCGGAGAGAACGAATCTTAATTACTACTACGGAAACTAAGAAAAATCTTAAATAATTTTTGTGAATTCTTCGGGGTTTTGTTTGTGGAATATTGTAATTAGTATTTTTGATTTTGTATATAAAGTTATTTTATTTTTATTCGTTTTATTCTGTACATAGTTATTATTTTTCTTTTGTACATAGCTTATTTTTGCTTTTATTTTTATATTTTCTTTTAGTTCTTTTTACGTAGCTTATTTGATTTTTCTCAGGTACTTTTGTCTGAAGAGCGATGATTGGAATCAACAACTGGCCTAAAGTAAGTACTTGATATTCTCGCAAAGCTTTTGCAAGGTGAGTTATTGAGAATTACTTTGTATAATGGTTTCCAGCGAGTTGACTTCTTTTATAGCTTTTTGGAATCTTACCAAAAGAGCTGAGACAGAGGAGTCATCTGATATTTCACATGAGGAGTATGCGTATGCACCTTCTCATTATCAAGAACCTGCCGAGTGTGTAAATAATTATTGGAATTATTCTCATAGGTATGATCATTCGGACCTTGTGAAGGTTATGATCATTACCAACCTTACCAGAGTTATGAGACAAATTATATCGATTCCGATTATTATTCACACACATATGAGTCCCAAGATGAGAGAGATGATCAATCTTATCGTGACCCATCAGCATCACAACTATCTTTGTTAGAACGCCTCAATATTGAGCATGTGGCAACAATCCCATTCTCGTGAATACATGAAATTCCTCCAGGTTGGAGCATGTGGCAACAATCCCTTCCGTGAATTTCATATCAGCCTTTGTATTTCCAGTACTCATTATCGGTGTGGCATGACGATAGAGTGTTACTCTTACTGAGTAACACGAACCTCCAAACACTATAATGAAACCATGTACGAAATACCGTACAGCCGACACTCGGTGTGTTATACTAGCCCGATTGAGCCCCTCTCGGTGTGTTATACTAGCCCGATTGAGCATCCGGACCGACCGTATCGGTCCGGATATGATCTCGATCGCAGATTATCCAACTCCATAAGCATGATTGGATGACCCCAGATCAATTCCATCACCCCCGAGCAGGTATGGAATACCCACGGCCGACCCCGCATGGTCGGTCATTGGCCTAGCTTGCCAAGAAACCGTTCATACCAAGCATTATGGACGGAAAACCCTAAATTAGGGTTTGCGGCATATTACATGTGTTGCAAAGCAGTCTCAACCATCCATCTTCGCAGGTATAGATGGAGGGTGTAGATGTAGATTCAAAGGGCCCGATCATGTCAACACAATCACGAGTGGGCCCGCCTACACACTTGACCAATCGGTCAAAACCAACAATGTTTGGTCGTGACAAAATTGTCACCCAAACAAGAGATGGCGCACGGCTTTGAAACCCAAAATTAGGGTTTTGAGCATCATGAGCGTCCATCTTCTCCTAACACGAATGGAGGGTCCCAGATTAGATTAAACAGTCCGATCATACCAAAGATGACCACCGTGGTCCCATCTACCTCCTCATGTGTTCGGCCAAGGCATATCATGCCTAGTTAATCCAAAACGTGCGCCCAAACCAGCGTGGCCACGCCTCCCAAACCACAAACTGATCTCGACCGCTCAACTTCGCCGGACGATTTGGGTGGCTCGGATCACGTTTTAATGGGATATTCGGGTATATGCGTGAACACCAGCCTACCATCTTCACGTCAAACCAATCGTCCAAGACCGACCAAGTTAGATCGTCTTGGAACGCGCTTAAAAAGAGCATGGTGCGCGGCCTTTTGCGACATCAAATTCCTATTGCAAAATCGATCTCAACCACTCCTAGATCGCACCTTCATGGGACAATGAGACATGGACGTGTACACCTGGGCATGTTATCTACATGCACGCCCAGTCGGTCCTCTCTCGAAATCCTTCCCATGCTTGGTTTCGACCAAGGCGAAGAGTGATGCTTGCGCACCTCTTCAAAACCCTAATTTCATTAACGGCCGCAGATGAGTGTCTCAAAGATCATCTCATCCGTCCAACTTCACCATCCTGGTTATACAACCATGGTCGGGGAGTTAATTGGTCAGTGGCGTCATTACCCATCACTTTACCACACCATGATGCGTAAACATGCATAAAATACACACGATACTTCACAAGTATCGACTTCACGAATAACGCAGTTATTCAATTCAAGCATTACATGCTATCTTTCGTGGATCCACGATCCACACATTCTAGACATCAATCATGTCACAAGCTGGGGATACATGCGGGGTATTGGTCGGCGGTTTATGGCGTGCCGCGCCATCACAAGAACGTGTCAGAAGTCATGGACGGTTAGAGATGAACAGGAGAAGTGGGCAAGGCTGGTCGTGTATCACCAACGCACAACTCCACTACTCCATCACTCCACTTCCTCCACTTCCCACGAGAGACGTGAATAAGGCTCAATGACTTGTATAAATAGGTTCTCCGCCCTATTTCAAAGACAAGGAAGAACAACAGAGAAAAACAACAAGAAAACACCCAGAGCCTGCTTACACCAATCGTAAGCTTGTTCACTTTCCTGTTGCAAGTCATAAGCAAGTCTACACCTTTACAATCTCAACACCTTCTTCGCTTCCCTCCCTAAGATCAACCCCATCTCCTTCACTTTGTGACCGAAACAAGTCCGGAACGGCCATTTCTTGGTTTAGGCCGGACTTGCACTGATTGATCTCTCGAATCTACAAGCACTCACCGTGCGGTGCATTTTGTTTAAGGTTTAAATTCATTCCTCATCCACACCCCAAATTACCAAATTCTGCAGGAGTAGTTTTCACCCATAAATGGGTGATTTACCCAATTTACGCGGCAAGTGGGTTAGTCCGGTGCAAGTGGTGCCTAAGAAATCAGGTGTCAACATTTGTTAGAAACCAAGATGATGAAATTGTTCCTACACGAGTTCAAACTGGATGGAGAGTGTGCATAGACTACTGTAAAGCTCAATCCGGCTACCCGCAAGGATCACTTTCCTTTGCCTTTCATTGATCGGATGTTAGAGAGGTGGCGGGACATTCACATTATTGCTTTTGGATGGTTATTCGGGATACAATCAAATTGTTATTGCACTAGGAGGATCAAGAGAAGACTACATTTACTTGTCCTTTCGGTACATTTGCATATAAAAGAATGTCATTTGGTTTTTGCAATGCGCCCGCCACTTTTCTCAAGAGATGTATGGTCATGATATTTTTCGACTACGTGGAAAACATCATTGAGGTATTTATGGATGATTTCGGTGTTTATGGTGATTCATTTGATATTTGTTTAAATAATCTTGAACTTGTTCTTAAAAGATGCATATACACTAATCTTGTTTTAAATCGGGAGAAATGCCACTTTATGGCAAACCATGGTATAGTGCTCGATCACATCGTGTCCTCTCAAGGGCTCAAAGTAGACAAGGCAAAGATAGACTGATTAGAAACTTACAATACCCCACTTCGGTGAGGGAGATTCGCTCGTTTCTTGGTCATGCGAGGTTTTACGGGCGGTTTATCAAAGATTTCTCCAAAATCTCAATGCCAATGTGCAAATTTTTGCAAAAGGAGGTTACCTTTAACTTCGATCGGGAGTGCAAGGATGACTTTGATAAATTAATGGAGATGTTGACTCTTTGCACCAATTATTAAGTCACCCTGTTTGGAGCTTGCCGTTCGAGTTAATATGTGATGCAAGTGATTATGCAGTCGGAGCTGTTTTGGGTCAGAAAGTGGACAAGAGGTCACATGTGATTTATTATGCATCAAGGACCCTTAATGAGGCTCAAATCAATTATTCAACCACTGAAAAAGAGTTGCTGGCTATAGTATTTGCACTAGAAAAATTTAGATCATATTTAGTGGGTACAAAAGTGATTGTATATTCTGATCATGCAGCACTTTGGTACCTATTGAAAAAGAAGGAGGCCAAGCCAAGACTCATAAGATGGATTCTTTTGCTCCAAGAATTCAGTATTGAAATCAGAGATAAGAAAGGTATCGAGAATACTGTTGCGGATCATCTTAGTAGACTTGTTGTATCCGAAGAAGAACTTCCCTTACAAGATCGTTTTCCGGACGAACAACTTTTCTCAATTGAAGAATCAACACCTTGGTATGCTGATATAGTAAATTATTTGGTTACAAGGCAAGTACCTAGTACGATGTCTAATTTTCAAAAGTTAAAGCTTAAGAAAATAGCCAAACAGTATGTGTGGGATGAGCCCTACTTGTGGAAATATGGTGCTGATCAGATTATCCGCAGGTGCGTACCTAACTGTGAATTTCAATCAATTCTATATTTTTGTCATTCCTATGCTTGTGGTGGTCACTTTGGTTCTAAACGTGCCTCTCTCAAAGTTCTTGAGAGTGGTTTTTATTGGCCTACCCTATTCGAGGATGCGTATGCTTTTTGCAAATCTTGTGACATATGTCAACGAACGGAAATCTAGGTGCTCGAAATCAAATGCCACTCACACCGATTCTTCATGTAGAGATTTTCGATGTGGGGTATTGATTTATGGGCCCTTTTGTTAATTCGAATGGAAAATATTATATACTTCTTGTTGTGGATTATGTTTCTAAATGGGTGGAAGCTAAAGCCACCCCTATTAATGATTCTCAAGTTGTTTGTGAGTTTGTAAAGGAATATATTTTCTCTAGATATGGTACACCAAGAGTGGTTATCAGTAATGGAGGCTCGCATTTCAAGAAATCATTTCATGCTCTCCTCAAGAAGTACAACATTACACATAAGGTTGGCACGCCGTATCACCCACAAACTAGTGGGCAAGCTGAAATTTCAAATCGTGAAATCAAGTCCATTCTGGAGAAAACTGTCAATACTACAAGAAAAGATTGGAGCTTCAGGCTTAATGATGCACTTTGGGCGTATAGAACGGCGTATAAGACACCAATTGGTATGTCTCCATATCGAAAAGCTTGTCATCTCCCAGTTGAACTTGAGCAAAAGGCTTTTTGGGCGGTAAAGATGTACAACATGGAGTATGATGAATGGGAAACAAAGGAAGCTACAAATAAATGAGCTAGAGGAAATACGTAATGATGCTTATGAGAGCTCTCGTATATACAAGGAAAAGACGAAGTTATTCCACGACAAAATGATTTCTCGAAAAAGTTTTATTGTGGGACAAAAAGTTCTTTTATTTAATTCCCGTCTTAAGTTATTTCCTGGCAAGCTAAGGTCCCGATGGGTGGGACCATTTGTTGTTACTAATGTTTTTCCTCATGGTGCAGTTGAAATAACTAGTCCTAAAACTGGGAAAGTTTTCAAGATCAACGGCCATAGACTGAAGCCATACTACGAGAACTTCACTACGGTGGATGTTGATGAGATTGAGCTTCGTGATTTACTTCCTCTGGAGGAGTAATTTGGAGAATTCCAAGTCGGGCTGAGGACGTAAAACTAAGCGCTAAATGGGAGGCAACCCATCGGTTTTGTATCTCTATCTTTTGTATTTTATTTTTCTTAGCTTTTCATATCATATTTTGATTTCCCACCTTGACTTTACTTAGGAAGAGTCAATTACATTGAGGACAATGTAAAGTTTAAGTGTGGGGGAGTGTTTGGATATTTTGCATATAGAGCTTTTAGCCTTTTTGAGTCAATTTTTTTGTATATATTTGAATAAAACCTTCAACTTGTAGAGATTTTAGAGTCACTAGCATACTTCTAGGTATGTTTACATAGAGATTCTGACCGACATAACTGAACTTGGAAGTGTTAGAGAACTAGGTTCGGATTTCTTGCTTGTTAGAGTGTTAAATAATAGATTTAATCATGCCGGTGATGCAAATTAGGATCAGAGAGAAATGCATTATTAGAGTTGCTGATCAATCATTAGTAGAGACTACCCATTTTCAAATCAACAGAGGCACCAGACTAAATTTCTTTGTAGCTGACTAAAGAGCTTTCTTTTGAGTGTGTGTCACCGTACGTTAATTCTGAGTAGAATGGTGAGCTACCCAACCTCCCACCAATAGAAGCACTACTATTTGATCTCTTGAGTGCTAATTTTGTCAATCATAAGGGTGACGTCTATAGATGAACACCACCTTCTTGTAGTTTGATTTGCAGTTAGCACCATTCTCTCTCTCGTCACCAACAGGTCCATAGAAACACCATCATCATCAACAAGTGGAGCGACATCAAAATCTACAAGGAAAGTTGAAGACGTTTAAGGTTTACAAGCAACAATTCAAGGAAGAGCAAAATTTCATATCCAAGTAAAGCAACATACAATGAGCAGATTTTTATATATGTTGAAGACTTACAAATAAGGAGCGTAAATTATATCCAAGTATGAAGACTTATTTGCAAGAGCGAAGAAAATCAAAAGATGGGAGGAACTGAAGTTTATGATACGAAGACAGTACAAGTTGTGAAGATCAAAGTGGTAAAGTACTTCTTTTATGACCATGTTAATTTTAATTTCGTTATTATTTTTAGTTGCAATCTTTTTGTCAAAAAGAAAATGAAAAAAAAAATACAAACAAAAAAAAAATGAGAAAAAAAAAGAAAAAAAAAAAAAAAAAAGAGAAAGAGAAAATACAAAAAGATTTGCATTAGGTTGTTATTTGTTCAATAAGGCCATGGGGAAGAAAAATTTATAAAGAAGTTTCAAGCAACAAGGAAATTGAAGAGAAAAGAGTTACAAATTGTCGAGTTCTACGAAATTCAAGAGATTATCATCGGTAGTTGAAGACCAAGACGAAGACCAAGAAGATGAAGAAGACGAGCCGAAGGAAGACGTTTTATTGGATGTTGTGAGAGTGGTGCTTTCATCATTGCAATCAGATGTGAAGGTGGTAAGTACTCCCATCCTCGATAATAATGGTTGACTTCCTTTCTTAGAGATCATCAGAGAAATATCTTTGTTTTCCAAGATTTTGTGGAGTCTCCGAAATATTTCGGAAGGTTTCCTTCCCACCATTCAATGTGTGTAGGATTTCTCTCTTCATTCCTACCTGCACACATGTGAGACCAAGTAAAAAGTTGTCTTATTGAGTGCAATTATCATAAAATCCTTTTAAGTGAGGCGAAGTCGAGGCGAAATGCTTATTGATCGCTCTCAAACACGCGTTCTCTCATTATGGTGTGGTTATTTCTCACTCAACATTTAAGAATGGGAATATGTTCTTTGGTATTTCTAACTTCTTATTATGAGCATGCAGAAACTCTATGTCCTCATAGCTCTTTGGATGCTTGGGAAGCTGGAACACTTTGAAGTTGGAGTAGGTTTTGTGGGTATACCTCTCGTAAGCCCTCACGAGACTATAACTCGTCCACTAGGGACACCTAGGAGTTTAAAGGCTTATTACATTCCACTAAAAGTAACCGCAACCTCGACGACATGGAGTTGTTGTAGTTTAGTTTAGTTTGCTCGAGGACTAGCAAAAGGCAAGTGTGGGGGAATTTTTATATTTAGTGTCAATTCCATGCTAGTATTTGTTGGTTTTCTTGCAAATTATTGTATATTAAGCTTGTTTTTCTTGTAATATAGAGAGAGAGGAGAAAAAGACACAAAGTAAAGGGAGAAAGAGAAGAAAAATTCTATTAATGTGTACAATAGACAAACATTAGAGCCTCTATTTATAGGGCTAGACACAAGGGCATCCCAGTAATAAACGAGATTTACCCTAGATATTCTTAACATAATTACACGTTTATAACACTCCCCCTGATGACATTGTGTCTAAGCTAATTACAGACGTACCGGGGAAAACTCAAAAGAGAAAACCCGAAATTTCCTAAGCGTATAAAGACTCGAAATGGTGTTGGACACGCAAATGTTGCCTCGTTAAAACCTTGACAAGGAAAACCCAGTGGGACAAAACCTTGACAAAGGAAAAGAGTACAACGCGATAAGTCCAGTAAATGCACCTTTGATGATGGCGCTCCCCCTAATGAGTGATTCGGTTAAATCTTGGCTTGCAAATCTTTGAGTCGCAACTTCCCAATTTGATGAACGTATTTCTTGAATGCAGAAGACTCTTGTTCCTTCGTGAAGAAAATTGCTACTTGATTAAGTCTTCTTTTGTGTAAGTCTTCTAACAGTAATTTTCTCGAGTCTCCATGCTTCTTTAAATACATTGACGACTTGTGTCTTGGGTTGCTAGATTCTTGGAGATGATTTGCAGAAATAGTTGATGTAGTCTCTTCAACAAAGTGCCAATATGCAGTTATAGTACCAAAGGTGAGTAAAGTTTGTGATTATACCTTATATGGATCAAAATGATATCCAAATTCATAGGAGATGGTTATGTTGATGTGGTCTACAAAACAAATGACCTAGTTAATGGTGGGAATCCACCAAATAACTGAAATTGATACAAATCCCCCTTGGATGACCACCATGTTGAATTAAATTGTCTCACTAAAACCTTGCCAGTAAAACCCAATGGGAAAAAAAATATGGGCGAAGGAAAAAGAGCACAAATATCAACATTCTTGAAAGAAATTGAAACGTCTACGAGATGTTGCCTCGTTAAAACCTTGTCAGGAAAACCACATGGGACAAAACCTGAAACGAAGGGAAAAGAGTACAACTTTTGACGTTTTATGGATGCTAACCCAACTATATGAGTTTTACAAAAAAAAAAAACAAGCATCAAAATAATAACTCTAGTCTATCTCAAAGACGAGTTTAAGCTAGCATAATTCTAACTACAGATTTAAGAAAGAAAAGAAAAATAGAACTTATGCTGCTAAAGCGTGGATTTTTGTGTTTTTAAGGACTCCTCGAGAGACCTATAATTAATCCGGATTTTTGGTTCATACCAAATTTCTAAAAACACACACAAAAAAAAGGATTGTTAATCCTGACATAATCGAGTCAGGTGGCTGTCTAAATATAATTTCAATCCTACAAGGATTAAAAAAATTGAATATGTTCCCAACCACGTACGAGTCCTTCAAGGACTACCACGCCAAATGCATCATGTAAAGAGAACAATTATTGAACCAATCCTAGGGTTTGAGAAAAAAATAAAATCCTCAAATCGTTTTTACAATGAAGAAATTTCTCGTATAAAGGCGCAATATGACTACACCAACTTGTAATTAATAGGCTTGGCATGTTTAAAGGTGTTAAGTTTAGATCCAAAGCTGCGTCAATCGAGAAATTAATCCAACCTAATTTGGATTTATGCCAATCAATCACATATGTCGATATTTCTCTGCAGAGGGGTTAACAACCACCATTTTTATTATTTTAGTAGATACTATGAATAATCGACAATCATATTAGCTTATTATGATCCCAAATAATTCTCAAATGTATGCATATACTGAAAAATTCAATCAATACTGGTACCAGCGCCCGCAGGCATTATAATCTCCTCATATTCAAGTGAGAAGATATTATAATTGAGAATGTGAATTCGGTACACTCAATTGGAGCATTACCTGTAGTCTCTTATAGAACACTACTTATCTGCTAGATGTGACTGGATTTCCTCTTAAGAGGCAAAAACTTATATAAAAGCAAAATGAGAAATTTCACGCCAATCATATAATGACAGCCTAAATCAAATTGATTGTGATGGGAGAGATATTTATATAACTTTTAAGTTAATGAAAACCAACGTCCGGTAGTGCATAATCTCTCCTTAATTATGGCGTAAATATTTCATTCATATACAAGTTTTATAAAGTATTATCCGATAAATTCGAGACATATACTTATGACGATTTCTGTATTTTAAGAAAACCACGTTGGACAGGATATATTGACTTCAAAAGCCATAAAAAAATGTCCAAAAAATTGTAGTTCATACAAATTAAAAATCAACCATGGATTTTATTGGTTACAAGCAAAATATGGAAATAAAATATCCAATTTCGTGACCTCGAGGGCCAACGAGATAATGATTTAGATTAAAGTTATTGGACACTCTATTTATAAATAAAAAAAAAAAATCAATCAAGATCAATACATATAGTCACTACAAGGACTAATGATATTGGCTAACAAGCCGGGCACACCCATTGATCTTGAGTGCCCAATTATATTTTAATTCCAATTGGAACAATCCAAAAATTTGGAATAATTACCACGAAGAAAATTAAAATTGCAAAAATATCCAACAAGAATGCAGCAATTCCTCGTTTTATTGGTATTTGGTTGATGAAGATTTCTCTGGTGGAATAGAAATCAAAAACCAAAAGTGGATAAAAGTTCTTGGAATGCAAATTTTTACATCCCTTATAGAAAAAAAATGGGGAAAAACCAATATCAATTGGTTTGTACAATTTACCAAAATTCAATTGACAAAATATAAAAAATATTGTCGTTTGATCCATCGCATTGGAAAAATCCACTTTGTGGTTAACGGATGGTTTCTTGTAAAAAGAAAAACAAAAATCACATATATAAATCACATGATCCTTGTATAGAGGACAAGGATACCAAATTTAATTGGTCGTAGGTTTTCAACCATGCATGTGATTAAATACCGTAAAAGGTAGCTAAATCGCGATGACACCAATTTTTGGTGATTACGGTTTCATTAAAGGAATAAACGCAAACCATCTTTCAATGATTTTTTTTCTCTATATAAAAAGGCTTAGAAGAAAGGAAATCAAACTTTTTAATATAGTTGATCACCGATATCCCATAAATATAGATTATGTCTTTTAGGACTAATCAATGGATTTTAATTGCACCCAAAAAATAAAAACTTCGAGAATACTCGTAATTGGGATTGAGAGATATGCAAATCCATAAGAAAGAAATAGAGGTTGATGTGTAAACACCCAAAAAAGAAACACCTCCTTTATTCATCCATTGATCCACACAATCACTGTTGGATATAATTTTATATTAAGAGTAAAAGATGTTCGCGTATTCGAGGTCAAACAAAAACTTAATAAACTTGTAAACATGTTGTTTGTTGAGCTATGTTGTTAATAACGCCGTTTCTTTTATGGCTGCTCCATTCAAAGATTCCAAAGACCTATGATAAAGCCAACAGAAACATCATTAGAAATTTTCCCTTTTCTAATAAATTAAAGTAAAATAAATTAAATCAAGAGAGAAGGTTAAGTTCGGAGGATCGTTCTCCGTTTTCATGGCTCGATTGATAGAGCAACGTGCGTGATAACGTCTTGTAATATAGAGAGAGAGGAGAAAAAGACACAAAGTAAAGGGAGAAAAGAAGAAAAATTCTATTAATGTGTACAATAGACAAACATTAGAGCCTCTATTTATAGGGCTAGACACAAGGCATCCCAAAGAATAAACGAGATTTACCCTAGATATTCTTAACATAATTACACGTTTATAACAGTTTTCTCTTATTTGTGTTTTATTAGTTGAATCATCCAAAAAAAGTGAATATGCACTTAATTGTGCAAGCAAAGAAGCTAGCTATAAGTGGAGAAAGGCCAAAGACCAAATGGAACTCGTTCAAATACAAGATTTCTACTTTCATTGTGTAGAGGACGAGAATATGAAGACAATGGCGAAAGAACGGAGTCATTCTGAGTTCGTATGAAGAAGTTATGAGAAAAACAAAAATTTAGAAGACTAAAAGGGTAAAATGGTCATTTTCCATGGGAAGTGCTATTGGTATCCCAACCGGATGATAAGGGACACCTTCCTGTTAAGGGGTAGTCAAGTTCAAGGGAAGTGCTAAAGGGAGTCCAGTCTTTTACAATAGGGGGCTGCCAAAGTTCAAATAATACTAAAGACACCCGACTTATTACTCAGGGGCACTTCGTCTTCACTGTTGCAAAATAGAATGCAGGCGATGGCAGTCGAAACTTGATCATGATTTTGATGGATTTCAGAAGAAGGTATTTCGGGATCTTATAGACATCATTGGGTAATTGAAGGTGAAACAAAACATGGGTTGTCGCTCGATTTCAGTTTCAACCGAGAAACGGTTTCGATTCTTTGATGATCAAAATCCCGGTGATTAAGAGCGGTGAGAAAGTGGAGCTCGAGGAAGAAGAAGCTTTGGCACAAACGAGATGAAGTTGGATATGATTGCACGTGCTCGAGTGTGGAGTTATATGAGCAATGGTTGCTCGTTTTGGAACAACACGAGAGATGGAGGAGTTCGAATGGGCTATTTGTTGTTGCCGGTGATGGTCGGCGGGTGATGATATTCGAGTGTGAAACATGGCAGCAATGGATAGGCTGAGTTACGAGTTTGTGTTGTTGTGGAAGCTGAAGTCGAACAAGAGGAACCAGTTGAGCTCAGAGTTGATGCTGCCATTGTTATGCATCGGTGAAGTTCATCGAGATGCTGGTTGAGAAGAACTCGACGATGTCTGCTGGGATTGATGGAATTTGTCGAAGAACAGAGAGGACTTTGGTTTCGGATGATCAAGGAAGGAATGGTAGTTCCTGCTACCATTGGTAGTGATGATCACGACGGTGCTGCGGAGAGAATGACGATGAAGCTTGTGCCGGTGCTGGCATTTGAACGATGATGATCATGGGCTGATGTTTTGAGCTAGGCATGTGATGGAAACACCGTACGTGGAGTTGATCTATTACTTCCATGTTGGAAGTCCAAAATTTGTACAACTCGGAAGAGGGGACAGGCAGTACGTGGTGGACCTGGCTTTATGCACGTACGAAAAGGAAAACACGCTTAACGCAGAGTGTTGACATGTAGTAATGATTATGTGTCTTGTGGCTCACTTTGAAGCTGGATAGGTGGACGGTGCAGATGAAGATACAAGGTTCCTCATAGGATCGAACGAGATCGAAGCCGTGTGCACTCTACTAGAATATCTGCGCCAGCACCTAATTATCGGTGGGATAAACTCCACCGACTTTGCATCTTTATCTAGTACGACTATTGTGGATCGACTAGGTATTTGATACCTATAAATAGCTACCTAAACCAAAAGAAAAAAATATATCTTCTTCTTCTTTTATTATTCCTTTTGTAGCTAGAGACAAAAACAGAGAGAGAAATAAAGTTTTGCTCCCTGACTTTTCTTGTGAGTTTTTATCTTTAATTCTATTTTTATTCTTTCTCTCTTATTTATTTGTAGAATTCTTTTTAGCTATGAGTAGCTAAACTTCTTTTTGATTAGGGATGATTTCAAAGTCCTGAACAATGAAGCTTTAATTTCTTAAACCAAGTTTATTTCAAGTTTTATTTATTTGTTGATTATCTTTATTATTTTTAATTAATGTTTAAGAATATTGAGGGGTTATTTAAAGTGATCAATTAAATTAACCAATCAATAATTTTTCTGCTAGTATTGGGGTTGGTGATACGTGTAATTGTCACTCAATTCTTTACACAAGTAGTAAATCGCAAGAGCCGATAGAGGGATTCATTAAGCAATTGTGTATAAAGATAACACTAGTAAGCGGTAGAGCCTATGCGTCGATGTTAGGATCAACCCGATTCACGAGTGTAAAGCATTCGTTAATCTACACCTTAAGAGCTTATTTTTGGTGGGTTAGTTGGATAGAAACTAGTAGTCGAGCGCTTCCGTATCCAGTGACAATAGGAATTCGGGGGATAGCAGAGCTTATTGCTATTCTACGGTTGGTAACAATATAAATTCAACAATAGATAAACTTGTATTCAATTACGTTTCAGTTCGGTGACGGAAGGATTTCCTAGTCTTCTTTGTTTTTATTATTTACAACAAATCTCTTATATTTTCTTTTGTCATTTACTTTGATTAAAATCTAAAAAACCCCTTTCGGTTACTTTTTAAACAACTAAAATATCCCTGCTCTTCGTGGGAACGAACTCCTTGCCAATATATTACCGGTTAATTGTGTGAAAAGAAGTAATTAATTTGTTATGTAAACGACGCGCATCACCATACTAGCTGGCAAGCCAAACGCGCCACTGCGACAACAACATATTAATCGGCATGCCAATATGCCATTATGCCGCATGATAACGTGCCAACATGCCACTTTGCCGTGATTAACATGCCAATGTGCCACAAATGACGCCACTACGTGCTAATCCACTTTTTGTTCGTGACCAATGCCATAACGGACTCCAATTAGGATTTCGTGATCGAAACAAGTCTTTTTTAACCGAAACCTTACACAACATGCCACGAGCCACTTTAACCTTGGCCACGCCGCCAAGCCCTAACTTTGGCCACGACGCCAAATCCGAGCTTTGGCCACGCCGCCAAGCCCTAATTTTGGGCCACGGCGCCAAATCCTATCCTTGGCCACACCGCCAAGCCCTAACTTTGGCCACGACGCCAAATCCTAGCCTTGGCCATGCCGCCAAGCCCTAACTTTGGCTACGACGCCAAATCCTTGCTTTGGCCACGCCGCCAAGCCCTAACTTTGGCCACGGCGCCAAATCATAGCCTTGGCCACGCCGCCAAGCCTAATTTTGGCCACGGTGCCAAATCCTAGCCTTGGCCCGCTGCCAAGCCCCTAACTTTGGCCACGACGGTAATCCTAGCCTTGGACACGCCGCCAAGCCCTAATTTTGGCCACGACGCCAAATCATAGCCTTGGCCACGCCACCAAGCCCTAACTTTGGCCACGCCGCCAAGCCCTAACTTTGGCCACGGAGCCAAATCCAGCTTTGGCCATGCCACAACGCCACTTACGCGGCTATGCCACCATGTCGTGGCGCATGCCATTACGCCGCGACTATGCCGTTATGCCATTAATAGGTGCCAACAGAATGTGGCCATAATAAACAACTACCCTTCCTCATGAGATGCAATCTCAGCCATCCAAGTTCGTCACCGAGTTGACAGACTTGTGGCAAGTTTTAGGCGACCAACTGCCTAAATCTAGTGGCCATGGCTACGCAAGGCGCCACTTACACACTGTGCCACTGGCATGCACGAGCCATGCCAGCCATGCCACATTGCCACTGGCATACACCAAAATTGTAGCGCCCCCAAAGCTAGCAGCTGACTAATCCAAGACATTAACTAAATAAAGAGGCACTAAGGATCCAAATCAAATACTAATACATTCAATTAAGAAATATGTTACAAAAACTTAACCCAAAACTAGCCCCCCTCAGAAATATATATATATATATATATATATATACAAGGATTCCTCTCAAACGATACATATACAATAGTCATTTGGTTTACAAATAAAATATACAACATAATAAACATAGCCGAAGCAATCTAACAAACAGACTAAACTCCTCGAAGCTTTGTTGCGCAACTCCGATCTACGTCTCGCAAGCGAAAGTGGGAATGGGTGAGCACATCATCCCTAGAAGGGGTGCCCAGCAGGAATAACATTTAACTTTAAAGAAATCATGAGCAAGATTTGGAAAACAATACATGTTTTCCCAAACATCAAAGTGACTAAGTCACTGGTAATTCTCAAACACGTATATGGACAAACTCCTTCGTCAAACAATGTATAATAATGGTGACAGGTTGTTCCACACCTAATAATATATTCATGCCGGGTTGTTCCACACGTAATATGCATAAAACCGGAAAGTAAGTAGGTATAAATGTGAAGGAGCATATCCTATATACCACACGTGGAAATTCGAATTTCCCATAACAATTCATAATGACAAAAAACATTACAAGTCCTTTCCAAATCGTGGAAAGATTCAAATAATCAACAGCACAATCGTAATGTAAATTAAACAATGCATGTAATGCACAAACAGATTATGCATGAGTTTGTTAAACATAAACTTTTGTAAAAGAAACAACAATGGTTTCAAAAGAGTTAAAAATATTCCCACCTCTTTTGATGACAAGCCACGCCTACCTCGAGATCCACGATCCTTTGGTTCATCTTTCGAATCTCGTTGTTAATAACTAAGCATTAATCACACAAGAACTCTAAGAATCTAGCCAAAATGGCCCACACAAGAAACATACAAGTTTATCTAATGGTTTTAAGCCCATTTATGGTTCTACACATCTTCATTATCCATATCTTACATATCTAAAGGTTTACTAATTCAATTCGATAAGTCTAAAGAATATCTACAACTTTGTAGAAGAAACCAAAGACTAATTCAGACCATAAGGGTCCAAACAATCAAAATAGAAATGCTAGGCCTAAGCCCAAGTCCACAAAACTCGACCCATTAGAACAAGGTCGACCCAAGCTGGGTCAACTAACGGTCACTTGACGATCAAAGGGTCAACTAAAGTCCACGTCCGTCAAGGTCAAATCCGGGGTCCAATTGTCAAGGTTAATTCGGTCAATTGAGTCAACTCGAGTGAATACGGATAACTCGGTGAGTCAATCCGATTCAACTCAATCACTATCCGATTCCGGTTGAGTCATATTTACAAATAACTCAATCAAATAGGAGAGTCGAAGCACTAGGTCAAGTCGGCTAAGGCGAAATGTTGACCAAAACTATAACACGGCTTCTTCATTCTTTCTTCAATTCTAACAGTTAAACAGAAACATCACTTCATTCATTTAAAAACAAACTTCAAAAATTAATCTCAAATACAATTCGGGTTACCTTTAGGTAGCAGATGCAAGCCTCCAATGAGACCATCAATAACCATACATCTACCATAACCCATTACATTCATACTACATCATATACTTCTTTCATGTCCACAGAATCGACAAAACCCCTACCACTAATCAACAAGCTCACACACCTCAACTCTCAGAATCGCAACTCCAGGTTCTACAACAGCCCAACACATTCGAATTCATAGCCTATTCATCATCTCAAGAAATCGATAACCTTCTTCATAGTCACAGCAAGTATCAACATTTACTTCCATTATCCATGTAACCAAACTCAATTCCACATTTAAACCTCAAACTCAATCTCAGTATTACCAGTACAACTTTGTAATCTTCATTCCTCAATCACCAAGTCGATACAACTACGAGTTCCATTAACATCTATAATTCATACACTAATACTACCGGCCACCATTCTACATCACATTCAATTGTCGCAACAACACATAGCCATTGTTCTTGAGAATAACACCATTTTCCACAACTTTAACTCAACTCAACAATTCATTAACATTATCTTCTCATACATACTCTGTAACACCATTCCCTTATTCAGTTTACTACAACTCCATACAATCAACATCAGTACCAACACCAAATTCCTAAAGTTCTAAACATCAGTACCAACAGCTTCATAAACTCAGCATTAAAATGAATAACTTAATTAAGTTTATTGAAGACAAATAATTAATCTTACTTCAGAAATTGAAATCATCCCTTCTTCACTTTGTCTCAATTCAACTAATCATATCAACAAACCTCATCATTAAACTAACCATACCCATCAGTTCAATTAACTAAAACTCTAAAATCTTCATCTTCATCTTTGATTCTCGGGAACCCTAAAACCAATTCTCAATCCTCTATTTCCTAATTCGAGTTCACAGTATCAAATCAATCTTCAAATTAAGAAAGGCCATCTCCTACTTTCTCTTGATCCAAAATCCTCAAGAAGAAACCCTAATTCCTAATTCTTCCTTATCATAATTCACGACAACATCATCTTCTTCATCGCCTAAACATCTTCCTCAACAATTTCTATCAAACTAATTTCAACCTCAACTCGAAAACCCTAATTAAGCTTCATAGAATCGTTAACATCTCGGATCTTCTTGAGAACAAACTATAACTTCAATTCTTCAAATCGAACACCTAGATTAACACAACAAACTTCATCTTATTGACATGTTCCTAAAACCCATCCTTAATTCCATCTTTGAACTCATCTCTGTATCAAATTCAGAAACCCTTATATCATATCCAACCCACAAACAACCCTATAGCTTCAATCAATCATCAATTAAGAACAAACCCATCTTAATTCAATACTTGAAACCATCATCTCCATCTTCTAATTCTTCTTTGAACCTCAAATGAAACCTTAACTCATTTATTTCTCAAACCCTAACTTTCTGCCTCCTTCACAACTAAATCGACTGTAGCATATCAACCTTCATTAACCGCACACGATTAAACCACTGTTTCACTCGATTAGCTCTCACAGACTCTCGGCGGAAGGACGGCGAGAGAAGGAGAAGAAGAAAGAAGAAGAATGAATGAATGAATTCTTGAACGGGTTTTGGTGAAGATAAGGCGGACCAAAAGTGTCAAAGGCACCTGTCCAAATGATAAGGGAAGCCATCGGTTTAAAGCAAAAAGACTTATTTTGCCATTCTTACTATTTCGATGTTTTCTTCTTCGTCCGGTATCCGAATGACACGTTCGAGTAGTCCATTCCACGTAACTTTTCGAGATCTATCTAACGAAACTAGATTCGTATCTAAATCGCTGTTAGATTAATTTCTAATAATTAAAATCCATATCAACTAATCGAGTCATTATCGGCTAAATCGTCTCTTGATCATCACTAGACCAGTCAAATAGCGTTGACGAGCTTGAGGGTCTTTACAAAAACGCCACTGTGCCATTATCAGACGCCAACACAAGGTAGCCATAATCAACGGCTACCCTTGCTCATGAGATGTGATCTCAGCCATCGAAGTTCGCCACCGAACTAACAGACTTGGGGCAAGTTTTAGGCGACCGGCCAAGACGAGTCCTAATAGCATCACATGCTGTATTTTCCTACGGCAAACCTCTTGATTTTAACTTTCCACACGTAGCAAAATGCTACATGTTTTTGAAAACACTCGAGACATCAAATATGTCACAAACTGGGGGATACTCATCAAGGTATTGGTCAGGCAGTTTACAGCGTGCGGCGTGCAATACGCCCGTTATAGGAAAGTGTCATGAAGTAGGACAATTAATGGCGGCAAGAAGTAACGGGTGTAAACGGATCCACTTCCTTCATCATGGAAGCATGGGTTTCTGGCGGTTATACGTTCCACTCAATCGTTTCCACTTCTACGAGACCGGGTACGTTTCAATATGACTTGTATAAATAGGCTTAACCTTTTTCCACCAAACACAAGTTTTGGTCGACAACAACATAGTATCCAGAACTCACCAAACAACTGATACCTTTCATTCCAGTTCCACTTTCTGATACAAGTCATAAAACAAGCCACATCTTCAGAATAAACTATTATGGTCTCAACACTTTCTTCACTTCCATCCCTAAGACCAACCCTTCTCCTTCACTTTGTGACCGAAGCAAGCCCGGAACGACCATTTCTTGGTTTAGGCCAAGGTTGTACAGATTGATCTCTCGAATCAAAAGTACTCCGTGCGAGTGCATTGTTGGGTTTAGATTCGTTTCTCATCCACACACCCAAAATTACCAAAATCAGCGAAATAATTTTCACCCACAAACAATTGGCGACCACAAAGTGGGAGATTAAATCTCTCGGTTACAAATTCAATTCCCAATTGCATTTTCATCCCAATTGGTCTTAGGCCAAATTCAAACCTATTTTCAATTTCCTAAATTTCTCAAGATGGTTGATCTTAGAAATGCTTCACAAACCATCAATCCATATCTTACTTCTCCTAGCACCGAAAATACTCCACATCTTATCCCTGAATCCGTTCTTTCATTCAAAACCATTATCGAGGCTATGGAGTCTCGATATTTAATAACTATTCATGATTTGACGAAAATCCTGAATGATATTGTCGAGAATCAAGCTACTATTGTCAAGACGGGACGAAGTATTTACGCTTTTGAAAACGCTCACGGATCCATTGTCAAGGAACCAACGCGTATTCATTACGTAGGAAGCGCTATCAACCATTCATTTTGGATCAATGCGATGGTGGTAGTCCCTTTTCCAAGATTCATATTCCTACTCCTAGTGAGGAGGATGAAGCCTATGGTCACTTATTTGAATGGAAAGGTATCCACCAAGCTAACTTGTCTTGCTTATGAATATCAAAAGATGTTTCCTCAAGATTAGAAAGAAGACTCGTGGGATTTATCACGTTCTCATTGAGAATCCTCGCAATGAAAAGGTGATTTCATTATGTGCATCCTTCTGGAAAATATCAATTCCCATATTGCATCGAAATTTTGCTAAGAGATCCATTTCGCTTTGCTTTAATGGTCGATCGAACCGTTCGAATGAAAAATCTCGTAAAGACGTTCGGGAAAGCGAGGCATCTTTCTAATAAGATATCCAACCTCCATTCAATCACTAATGAAGGGAGAAAGAGAAAAACTCTAGCGAGCGGAACAACAACCCAAACGTGTGGCACCAAGCATCGGATGGTTTCACTCCAGAAGGTCGTGGCTAAGGTTCATGTGCAACAACAAGAAAGCTGGATATCTTTGCTCCAAACTTCCCGTTCCCGATCGAAAGTAATCGAACTCCGGAAGTATGGATTCAAGACGATGCCATCAAACTACCTCCTATTAGGCGCCTACCAACTGAAGAACAAATGGCAAATCCCAAGTATTTCCATTACCACAGGTTCGTCAATCATCATACCAGTGAATGTAATGCTCTAAAACGCATCGTCCAAGAAAAGATAGATTCAGTGGAATTGCGCCCGGGGACTGAAGATCCTCCGTCTTTTCGCGGATCGGCATAAAGATGTTACACAGACAATAAAGGAGGACTGGGAACTTCTCGCGGCTAGGATTGCGTCACCTGATAAACTCGGATTTGCAACTCGAAAATTCAGTTTTGTGGAGAGACCACTAAGAGAATAGAGTATGTGGCCGCACTTAGGACGAGCAAAAATGGAATGGCCAACACCAATGTACCATCCGCAAGTGCAGTCAACACATCCCATGGCGTTACATCCTCTACCACCAACACCAGCGGAACCGAAAGCATCCCCCGCGTGACGCCTCTTATTACCAGAGCCAAAGCCGCCACTACTCCTAATATTTCTTCGAGCATGACCCTCCAATCGTCACCATAGTGTCACCACTTCTTCGTCGGGACGAGAGGCGGAGGAGCCGGGAAAACCAACCTTCCCATTACCATTATCGATTTAATGGAGAGACAAGAAAGTTCTTGCCAAAACTTATACGAACATGGCCACAACTCAGAAGGAGCCTCTTCAACGTTTTTCTCCAGAAGCCGCTCCGCTTCAATTTTCGCTCCCGAAGTCGCAACATTCTCCCCTGTAGCCGCCACTCCTTCTTGCCAAGGATTGTGCTGTAGCCGCCACTCCTTCTTGCCAAGGATCGTGCCGTAGCAGCCACTCTTTATTGCCAAGTATCGTGTCGTAGCCTCGAGGATCATGATCGCAGCCAACCAGGGTTTGTAGTCGTAGCCACCTTTTGATCCATACCGCCAAAAGCTCGTGGTCGTGGACAGTTTACTCGCTCGTTTGTTTATACCGGCGGAGGCTTCACCATAGCAACAATTACTACAAAGTCACCAGAACGGATGCAAGACGGCGATATCTTTATCATGGTCAACCCACCGACCATAACAGATAGAAACATGTAAACCACACTTGGGGAATGAGGCTCTACACGGAATACCTTCACTGTCGAAGCTCAAAAGACACGGTCAACTAAAAGGTAATAACCACGACAAGGTAATCTACTCTTCAAGGGTGTAGCATAAGAATATAATCACCTCTATGTCTAGAAGGCGCCTGCAACACTTTACGAGGCCGCGGCGGATCCCAAGCCTTCTCGGAGAAAATAACTTCAGAAACTAAAGAGAAATGCGACTGGGGACTGCTCATCGCAGTCCATCCACGACAATCATCAAAAACTCCAAAAGCAAGCCACGAGATACATTCACATATCCGGCACGCCATCGGATCTAATAGAAGTATAGCGAGGGACCGCTCACCGTATCCCGTTCCATGCAATAGTCCAAAATTCGGAAGATGGTTCAAAAGATGTCACTTGGAACGAAGTCCTTAAAGACTTGATAACAACACATCGGCAACGGAATGTCTCTCAACTCATTTATTTCACCCAATGGCTCAGGAATATTTCGACCATATAAGCATCCACATCATATCATCATCGCAATCGGAAAGTCTAGGTACCAAATAACCTAAATTCAAGGATGAACCAACAACGCAACCACAATCTCCAAGATTAGCCACGACATTATTTCATCCATCCATCCCAAGAGCGCAATGGAGTTTGGTAAATTTTGAAATTCTTTGGAGAGGTTAGATACTCGTTTTACGAGTCGGAACCTTATTACACATTACGGAGAAGATCGATGAGTGCTTGTTGGGTGGATACATGCGAGAGCACCTACCTTGAGTTCTCTGGCTTGCCTTGTTGTTGATTATAACTATTGGAGATTGCTTTGATTGCTATTAATGCTGTCTCTACCACCGCTAACGAATGATGAAGAGGAGCCGGATCTTTGCAGATGAAAGCACGGAGTCGGATATACAACAAAAAACAGAAGAGGATCGATACCCCTTTTCATATGAACGCAGTTTCTAGAGTTTGAACAGAATAAGGATTCCTTATTGCTCCATGAACGGGAATAGATGACTAGGCGCACCACACTCATGCTCCATAGCCGAACAAGTAGTGTGCCAATTGTTTGTACCCAAAATTACTCTTGGGCACGAAACACGATGAATGGAAGATTTGGTGTGTTTTTAGGGTTATGAGACAATTGAAGAAAAAAGAAATTGACACAGGTTTAACGGGGTTCGGCACGGTTGCCTACATCCACGGGTGAATCCCCTTGGGGAGTAATTTTTTATTGATGTTTGAATTACAATCTCATTTTCTCTCCCTCCTATTGGCTACCATGTTTTCTTTCTGCTCCTCACTATTTATACAATTATATACACAATTTCAATATAACTTAAATGGCACTAATTTGCTCATTTATGCCTCCCTCTTCAATTCCGCATGAAAGCTATTTGAAATTATTGTTGCATGTATGAAGGCTCTTTGGAATAAATATTGCATGGCTCCATCTTAAATTCTGCATGGCATCTTTGGAATTAACACTTGCATGCCTCCATCTTGATTGCATGAAAGCTTGTTTGCATGCTTCTTTAAATAAGTGCATGAAAGCTTGTTTGCATGCTTCTTTGAATAAATTCTGCATGAATGATGGGTGGCGGTATTGGTGGACAGCGGTGGCGGAATAGGCGGCTTGCATGGGTAGAAGGCGGATGGAAGCACTTTGGCGACATGGCTAGAAATTTGGATGGCGGTGAGGCGAGAGAACAGGCTGGGGTGGTTGGCGGTGCGGATGAGTATTTGGCTGGAGGTGCGACGAGCAACACGACTTTGACTTTTGACCAACGGTTGACTTTGACTTTGACCGAGTGTTGACTTTGACCGTTGACCGGTTATTGTAATACTGGGCAGGCTGGTGGGCTGCTTCGGTTTACTAGTTAGAGGGCTTGGATGAGGGCCAAAAGATGATTCAAGCTCCAACTAGGCCTATTATGTGGCATTTTGGTTATGGTACAAACATCGCCCCCTCTTAACCTCCAACTTGTTGGGGTTAAGACATTTTTGTTTTCCTTAGTCAATGACAAAACTCGCCCCCAAGTATGTATTATTGATGTTGAGGCGATTGGCAACCTTCTCCTATTTGTTTGCGGAAGTCAAGACGCCCCAGGAGTAAATTTACATTCTTGAAGTGTAAAGAAGATTGTCTTCGTTGATTATGGAAATCGTAATCAAGTCGCCCCCAAGTGAGGCTATTGTGTTCAGTTGAAGCAGGTTGAGTATGAACCATTGTTGTATGCAAAATCGGGATCGAAATTTAGGAACGCCTGTAATGGGCGTGATGCTTGAGTGAAGTGGTGTTGTGAGTGAGTGATAACTCGATATAAAATCAACTGTGGTAGTTGCGTTGGACTTATCTGCGATGGCCAAAAAAAGCGTCTTCTGATAATGAGCAAAAGCCCAGGTAATAATGACATTGAGCAAAAATGGTTTGCAGCGACTTCAATCACTGGCAAAGGTAAACGAGAAATAAGTAAGCATCTTTGCCAGGCGCTACGGTCAATTTGGATTTGCGGGATTTGCGAACATAGGTTTGGACTGCGACAACCCGATCGTCAATGGGACTACGGCGGCATCGAGCATTGCGGCACATTTGCGATCGGCTGGACTGCAGGAGCCGGCGAGCAAAGCGCACTATAGAAATTGCGATCAATTTGGACTGCGGGAGTTGCGAACATATTTTGGACTCGACAACTTCGATCAGTGGGCTGCAGCTGACACCGAGCATTACGGCGATTACGATCAGATTGGGCTGCGGGAGCGACGAACAAGCGCCTGCTGGCGATTGCGATCAAGTTGGATTGCGGGAGTTGCGACAGTGGAGCTAGACGATAGCTTGATCGGATGGACTACAACGACAAGCGAAATGCCTGCTCATTGATTGCGATCAGTGGATCTACGGAGAGTTGCGAGCAGTTTGGGTATGCTGCAACCGATCAGTGGGTACCAACAACAACAACGACACAGCTACGACATGTGCGATCGAGTTGGACTACGAGGGTGACGAGCAAAGCGCAGCTGCGTGCGATGTCACGTCGGTAGACTGCGGGAGTTGCAAACATAGACTGAGTTACGGCGACTTCGATCAGTGGATTCTAGTGACAACAACGAAGCCTGCTGCTGGCGGTTGTGATCAATTGGAGCTGCATGAGTTGCGAGCATCGATTATCTTGCATCATTGCGATCAAGTTGGAATGCAACATCAGCGAACAAAGCTAAAGCTTGCATCGAGCTGCGATAGCTGGACTGCGGGAGGCTGGAATAGCAAATTTGCATCTCTTTGCGATCAGTGGAATGCAGCGACTGACGAAAACAAGTTATGCCACGGCAGAGCTGCGATCAGCTGGAGGCTGCGGAGCTGCGAACATGGGTGGGCTGCCGTGGGTCGATCCGTTAGTGCAACGGCGGCAACGAACATTGCGAAGCTTATTTGCGATCCCAGTGGACTAACGGGAGGCGAACTATGCTGGACTGCGGTGGCTTCGATCAGATTGTCTTGCGACGATTCTTGAGGAGCCAGGCTAAAACAGTTCGATAAACGGTTCGATAAAACTAGACGCATCGGGTTGCGTCCAGCGAGTACGGGAAATTGATGAGCAAAGCCGACTGCATCGGTTGCGTCCAGGCGAGTGCGGCAGTTGCTTTTGAACAAGACTACAATAATTTGATCAACTTAACTTTAGCATTTAACATTGCCGGTTGTAATAATTGCGTCAAAATATTAGGGTGTATGCTCGCCCCTCTTAATCTGTAACTCGTTGTAGGATTAAGAAGTTTGGGTTACTTGAAGTTTTGATTTTGAAGCTTAATTCGCATTGTATTTAGGTGCCATGTAACTCGCCCCCAAGCGTATGGAGTGTTATGCGGCTTGCCCCAAAAGAGTTATTTTTAGACCATGAGGTGTTACGTATCTCGCCCCCAGTGACAGAGTCACTCACGTTGAGGTGATTTGCAATTCGCCCCCCGAGAAGATAGTGATTGTCATGCTTTCGCTTAATGCTCGTACAAGGGTGCACTTTGCCTTCTTTGCATTTTGCTCACGCTTAAAATTTTGAAGATGTACGCTTTCTACGGAATTCGCGCGGGGGGCCAATCTCACTATTCCGGATGCGCGGGAATTGAGATGTGTGCATCTCCTCGTGAGAAATGCTCGCCACATTATAGGTGTCTCATTGAAAAAATATATGCATGAATATATGAAAAGATGCGAAAATATGTAAATTGTATACGTAGTATTGAAAGTGTTATTGTGACTTTGTTTATGAAGCGATTAGGATGCCCACTTTGGCTATGTTGATGTTTTCGGCGACGATGACTAGTATATTTTCCTTAGCGTCTCGTCTCGACTTAGTAACTAGATTTGTCTGTGGATCTGGAATGCACCGGTTAAATCAAAATGGATTGAAAGATAGTTGCCACGGAATCGTATTTCGGCCATTTGCGATCAGGTATCTTGTAACCATTATGCATATAAAAGCGGATGAAGAAGTTGTGAGGAAAACTATCTTGAAATAGTTTTGGGGAAAATTGGACTTTGAGTTCGACCAACTGGATGTAGTAGGAATTAAAAAGGACTGCGGTAGTTCGATCAAGCGCGGCATTTGTTCTTGGATTACGACGGTTCGATCAATGGATTGTAGTTTTTATGACTAGCACCGAATATGTGCGTATTGAGGTTTACGAATCGAACCAGCACTCACAACTTGCACACGGGCGTTTTGTGGGTAGAAACTCGACGCAATAACATTCTCGAACATTGAATACGATATGTAGTTTTCACTTGATAGTGCTTGATGTGCCGCTCGGAACCCCAAAAATAATTTTTTCAAACTCAAGAGTTTTCTCCTCCATGTTGTAGGGAATTGAAATACGATTCCAACGAGCCAAAAATTACTCGATTCGGACTTAAAAAGAAGAAGTTATTGACGATACAAGATTTTCTCTTAGCGCGCGTGCTAATTGGACCGAATTGCTGACGTGGCACGCTTATGTGGACCCCCTTGCTGATGTGGCGTACTGACGAGGCGATATGCCGCTGACGTGGCATTATGTCGCTGATGAGGCGGTATGTTGCCGACGAGGCATTATGTCGCTGACGTGGCGCACTGACGAGGCGTTATGTCGCTGATGAGGCATGCAAACGTGGCACCACTTTGCTGATGTGGCATGCTGACGTGGATTCCTTGCTAAAATTTGATGTAGCCTAGAGCATTGAAGTTTGATATACCAAAGAGTATCAACGGTTGATAAAACTGGAAACATCGAAATTTGATGAAGCTTGAAGCATCGAAGTTTTCCTGAGAATTGAATTTTGATGTAGCCAAGAACATCGAAGTTTGATATACCAACGAGCATAGACGGTTCATATACGTGGCGCATCGGAGTTTGACGTAACGTGAAACATCGAAAATTTTCCATAGCATTGACGGAAGTGGGTGTACAAAACCTTCGTGGAGTCGGGTCAACATCACCACGGCTTGAAATGACTCAACTCGGCGGCTCGACTGGGCGACTTGCATCCGCGGATTGGCTCGGCTTTGGACGCCGGCTTTTTATTTTTTTATTTTTTTAACATTTCGCCACGCTTTCCACGAACTGTGATCTTTCCACTCGAGCTTTTGTAACAGTTTTGCGAACTGTTGTATTTTATTGTCTTGCAGCGGTTGGTGTAACGGTTAGCCAATTTGTTGTCTTTTCTCCTTGAACTTTTACAACGAGTTTTACAGAACGGTTATTTGAGAAATATTTGTGTTCCTTTTCGGAAATTTTGTGATGCTTTTACGGAGGTCTTCTATAGGGTTTCCAAACGCTTGAGACGTAAGCAATTCGACAATCCTGCGATCATGATAGTAACGATTTTGACATACTTCAAACTCGAACAATTGGACACTTCATTATTTGAGAAGCAAAATTTTTTGAACTTTGGACTTGAACATCTTTGCGGATCGAACATCCCGACAACAATCTTGGTGATTTTTGCGTGAATCGGCGGTGGTGGCTTAAACTGCGCGATGTTGGATTGCAGCAAATGCCATCAATGGACAACGAGAATCGTAATTAATCGGTCTCGGCGGTGCAATCAGTGGACTTGGTGATTGAAAACAAAACTGGACCAAGCCATGTTGCAGATCGAACATCCAACAACAATTTTGATGATGTTTTTTTCCGCCATTTTTCACCGTGGACCGAATGACCTGAGAGCGGTTTCATCGGTCTTTGTTGCGATGCGGTTTAGTAGTTTAAGAAAGTAATAGTTTTTCCGATCTCGAACAACGAATACGGACTACGGCGATTGCGACCAACTGGACTGCTGCAGAATCGTGATTTTACGGATTCTTTGCAATTGTGATCAAAGCTCGACTGCAGGCTATTACGATCAAGCCCAGTCTGCGAAGTATTTTTTCAAGACATTCAAAATTCAAGCTTCTCCTTGACACGATCTTGAATCATTTTGTACAACTTTTCTCAATGAAAAAACACGATTCCTTTTCTCGTATTCCCCTTAGTTGGCGCCAATGTTTGTACCCAAAATTACTTTTGGGCACGAAACACGATGAATGGAAGATTTGGTGTGTTTTTAGGGTTAGGTGACGAATTGAAGAAAAAGAAATTGACACAGGTTTAACGTGGTTGGCGCGGTTGCCTACATCCACGGGTGAATCCCCTTGGGGAGTAATTTTTCATTGATGTTTGAATTACAATCTCATTTTCTCTCTCTCCTATTGGCTACCATGTTTTCTTTTCGCTCCTCACTATTTATACAATTATATACACAATTTCAATATAACTTAAATGGCACTAACTACTCATTTATGCCTCCTCTTCAATTCCATGAAACTATTTGAAATTATTGTTGCATGTATGAAACTGTTGGAATAAATATTGCATGGCTCCATCTTAAATTCTCGCATGACATCTTTGGAATTAACTCGCATGCCTCCATCTTCATGCTTCTTTGAATAAATTACGCATGAAACTGTTTGCATGCTTCTTTGAATAAATTCCGCATGAATGATGGTGGAAGTATTGGTGGACACTAGGCTGGCGGAATAGCTGATTGCATGGGTAGTAGGCGGGTGGCAAAGCACGGGCAAAGCATGGCTAGAAATCGGATGGCGATGAGGAGAGAACTTGCACAGGAATTGGTTGGCGGTGCGGATGAGTATTTGGCTGGAGGTGCGACGAGCAACCTAATTTTGAATTTTGACCAACGGTTGACTTTGACTTTGACTTTGACCGAGTGTTGACTTTGAACGTTGACCGGTCATTGTAATACTGGGCAGGCTGGTGGGCTGCTTCGGTTGACTGGTTAGAGGGCTTGGATGAGGGCCAAAAGATGATTCAAGCTCCAACTGGGCCTATTATGTGGCATTTTTGGTTATGGTACAAACACCAATATCTCGCTCCATGACCGAATCGAGCGGTGCACCAAAGACGAGGAACACCAGTCGCTCAACCTACAACGCTCCATGGCTCCAGCACTCCGTGGTCAAGCCAACTCTCCATGGCTCCAGCACTCTGTGGTCAAGCCAACTCTCCATGGCTCCAGCACTCCGTGGTCAAGCCAACTCTCCATGGCTCCAGCACTCCGTGGTCAAGCCAACTCTCCATGGCTCCAACACTCTATGGTTAAGTTAGCGCCAACGATCCAGCATTCCGTGATCCAACCAGCAAGCCTTCCAAGTGCCATTTCCACCGTTCCACGAACTGAAGCCATCAGCGCCACCATCACCATTTGGTAACCAAAGTTCCAGCGCCACCATCACCATTTGGTAGCCGAAGTTCCAACGCCACCGTCGCCATTTGGTAGCCCAAGTTCGGCGCCACCGTGACCATTTGGTAGCCAGAAGTTCCAGCGCCTTCATCACCGTTTGGTAGCCGAAGTTCCAGCGCCATATTTTCACCATTCCACCGCGGCGAAGCCAGTTTCCACCATCCCATGGACTGAAGCCAGTTTCCACCATTCCACGGACTGAAGCCAGTTTCCACCATTCCATGGACTGAAGCCAGTTTCCACCATTCCATGGACTGAAGCCAAGCGCCATCTCCATACGTTCCGTGACCTAGCCGCTAACGTCATCCACCAATCCACGGACCAAGTTGCGGCGCCATCTCGCCCAGCACCCTATGGCCAAGCGGAGTTACGCAAAGTCGCCAATATAAGGATCACAGATTCCTCATGCCTCTGCCAAAGGTTAGCCAAATTCTTCTGGCAATCTCTTCTTGACTTGTAGTTTTGATTTTTATCCTTGTCTGTCACCATCTCATGCTTACCCCGCAACAATGCCACTGTTACGAGCTAAGCAGGGGACTTAATGTTGATGGTGGTTTTAGCTCATGGCTAAATTTGTAAAAGTCTATCTACGACCCGACATCGGATATAGTGGACATTGATATGTCTATATTCCATGAGGAATTTGGAGAATATATCAAAATCGACGAGTACCTATGTCTCTCTTCGTATTATATCGAAACTCAAGCTCCTGGATGAACTGTTCACTAGTATAGAGCCTAATGAGTGTATAAGCTCCTAGCTGCATTACTCACAAATGCCGGATTTCTTGAGTACTTTTGTGCTTATGTTCCCTGGTAGAACCCTTAATATTGGTATGGCATGACGAATTTGTGTCCACTCGCAGTAGAGTAGCACAGACCTCCAAGTACCAAGGTTAAGGCCCTTGCACAAAATACCCAGTCAGAAAGCAAAGAATAAATAGAGCCGCGGAGTAGGAGCAACAATGAGGAGAGCGTGGACATGCCATAGGCAAATCGGCGCCACTTGGCCACGCCCCATGCTACCTAACTGGCCCTTACTCCTTCGTCGACCAATCAGGTCGCTTTAAACCTGCCACACTCCCATGAGTTGTGGCTGGGCCCATACCTGCCGGCCCCAGTTTCCATCGACCAATCAGGTCGTTCTAAAGCCGCCACACTCACACCAGAAGTGTAGCCATGCCCATGCTTGGCCGGCCCCCTCTCCTTCCTACCGACCAATCAGGTCACTTTAAAATGCGCCACGAGCACTAGAGGTGTGGCCGCGCCTTATGTTTGGTCGGCCCCTTTTTTTGACCAATCAAGTCGCTCTAAACTCGCCACCATACATTAAAGGCCAAACACACCCTGCCGCGCCACCATACTAACTGGCAAGCCAAACGCGCCCTGCCACAACAACATATTAATCGACATGCCAACATGCCACTCTGCCACAGTAAAATGCCAATGTGCCAAAAATGACGCCACTACGTGCTAATCCACTTTCTGTTCGTGGCCAATTCCATAACGGACTCCAATTAGGATTTCGTGATCGAAACAAGACTTTTTTAGCCGAAACCCTAATTTTTGGTCATAGTCAACAACATGCCACGAGCGACTTTCGCCTTGGCCATGCCGCCAAGCCCTAAATTTGGCCACGATGCCAAATCCTAGCCTTGGCCACGCCGACAATCCCTTACTTTGGCCACGACGCCAAATCCTAGCCTTGGACACGCCGCCAAGCCCTAATTTTGGCCACGACGCCAAATCCTAGCCTTAGCCATGCCGCCAAGCCCCTAACTTTGGCCACGGCGCCAAATCCTAGCCTTGGCCACACCGTCAAGCCCTAACTTTGTCCACGACGCCAAATCCTAGCCTTGGCCACGCCGCCAAGCCCTAATTTTTTCCACGCCGCCAAGCCCTAATTTTGGCCACGGCATCAAATCATAGCCTTGGCCACGCCGCCAAGCCCTAACTTTGGCCGCGATGCCAAATCATAGCCTTGGCCACGCCGCCAAGCCCTAATTTTGGCCACGGCGCCAAATCCTAGCCTTGGCCACGCCGCCAAGGCCTAAATTTGGCCTCGAAGCCAAATCTAGCTTAGGCCATGCCACAACGCCGCGTGACGCAGCTATGCCACCATGCGGTAGGCGCATGCCACTACCCCGCGGCTATGCCGTTATGCCATTAACAGGTGCCAAAGAGTGTGGCCATAATCAACGACTACCCTTTCTCATGAGATGCAATCTCGGCCATCCAAGTTCGCCACCGAGCTGACAGACTTGTGGCAAGTTTTAGGCGACCAACTGCCTAAATCTAGTGGCCATGGCTACGCCAGGCGCCACTTACACCACTGTTCCACAAGCATGCACGAGCCATGCCAGCCATACCACATTGCCACTGGCGTACACCAAACGCCACTGCGCCATTATCAGGCGCCAACACAAGGTAGCCATAATCAACGGCTACCCTTCCTCGTGAGATGCGATCTCAGCCATCAAGTTCGCCACCGAACTAACAGACTTGTGGCAATTTTTAGGCGACAGGCCAAGACGAGCCTAATAGCATCACATGCTATTTTCCTACGGCAAGCCTCTTAATTTTAACTTGCAACACGTAGCAAAATGCTACGTGTTTTCCTGAAAACACTCGAGACATCAAATATGTCACAAGGCGGAGGATACTCATCGGGGTATTGGTGCCGCGGTTTTACAGCGTGCGGCGTGTAATACGCCCGTTATAGGAAAGTGTCATGAATTAGGACAATTAATGGCGGCAAGAAGTAACGGGTGTAAACGGATCCACTTCCTTCATCATGGAAGCATGAGTTTCTGGAGGTTATACGTTACTCAATTCTTCCACCACTCAATCGTTTCCACTTCCTACGAGACCAGGGTACGTTTCAATATGACCTGTATAAATAGGCTTCACCTATTTCCACCAAACACAAGTTTTTGGTCGGCAACAACATTGTATCCAGAAATCACCAAAGAACTGATACCTTTCATTCCAGTTCCACTTTCTGATACAAGTCATAAAACTAGCCACATCTTGAGAATCAACTATTCTCGGTCTCAACACTTTCTTCGCTTCCCCCCTAAGACCAACCCTTCTCCTTCACTTTGTGACCGAAAGAAGCTTGGAATGACCATTTCTTGGTTTAGGCCAGGATTGTACAAATTGATCTCTCGAATCAAAAGTACTCCCGTGCAGTGCATTGTTTAGGGTTTAGATTCGTTTCTCATCCACACACCCAAAATTACCAAAATCAGCAGAAACAGTTTTCACCCACAAACACTTTCTTATTGAACTGTGCCTTAGAACTCCTCAAATGTGTATGGATGGTATTATATATATAATGCTAATTTCGGTATTGGTTTTATCAACGGTATTCAAATTTATTTCGATTGTTGTTGTAAGGCATGGTACGAGGTCGACGAGTGTATAGGCATTACGACTTGAAAATTTTGCGGACTTGAAGTTGCATACTCGATTCAAGATAAGCCGTAACAAGCGCAATGAAGTTGATGGTGTTCGGGTGTCGGGATCAGATAATATATATATATATATATATATATATATAGTAATATTGGCAAACTTGTCTCAAGTCCATTGTAGTCCAGGCCGGTTAGGATACTTGGCTTCAGCCATATGATCCGAGTTCAAAATTGGCAAAGTAGTTTAATCATATTTTTAAGACTTTTATTTTTTATAACATCGAGTAGGTATTTCCATCAAAGGAATAATGTGTTTACCCCACACACAACCCAAATAACCCTTCATTTTCTTCGGATTTTATGTTTAGATCATCCGATATTTATATTTTGGTCTACTGTATTGTTTGTATTTTTGGAGTTTAGCCCACCCTAGAGTTAGGATCTTAGTAATATTTATATTTTGTTCCACCAAATTATCTATATTTGCGAAGTTTAGCCCACTCTAGTCTGAGGCTTTTAGTATTAGTATAAAGTCTATGCCCAAAGTGGCAAGAATTGAACTAAACAATTGTCCAATTCTTGTAAAAAAAAATTGACATATATTTATTAAAAAAAAGAATGCAAATGTGCAGATGTTATATCCACCACAAACAAGGATTACAAGACTTTAAAAAAAAATTACGAACAAGAGTTACAGGATTAGAAAGTTTTCGATCTTTTGGCTTTACAAAATTTGGCTTCTAAAACAACAAAGTTTACTTAAGTTTTCCGGGTACAGTTGTCAAAAAGAATTATAACTTAACAAAAATCGTTCAGTTTCTTAAGAAATCAGAGATGCCACTGCCCTAAAAATGAGGATATGTGCAACAAAGGTTAAAAGTGGAAGATTAAATAAAGTGAAATCTGAAATTTTGTTGTATTCATCATTAAATATGGTATAACCTAGAAAATTGGGTAAACACATATTTAAAATTTTCCTCGTGTAAACATTAAATTGAAGAATGTGTGATGGGTAATCATCCAAATTTTACATTGAAATTTTGTTTCGCTAGATTCTTTGTATTTACAGAGTTTAGCCTACCCTAGTCTTAAGCTCTTGGTATCCAAACCGTTAAGCAAAGCTGCACCAACTGAGCTAAACAATGGTTCGTAACAAAAATTTGACATATTCGTTAACAAAAGAAAAAAAGTAAGTTTTAGATACGCCACAAACAAGAATTACAAGACTATAAAAAAATTGCGAACAAGAGTCACAAGACTAACAATATTATAATTTAAACTTTTCGATCTTTTGGCTTTACAAAATTTAAATTCTAACACAACAACAATTACTTAGATTTTTAGACACTATTGCCGAGGAGGATTATAACTTAATAAAAATCATGTTTGTTTCTTAAGAAATCAGCATTTTAAGAGTACCTGAATAACATCGGCATTACCCTTCACTACACCAGAAGCAACAATACCAACACCCGTTTGCTACAAGCTTCACGAGATACCTTTTCCTTGGGATTCACTGTTTACCGGGTAGAAGTCGATAGTTGTTCCGTGTAAACGTTCATACTTTTAGCACACTATGATAGCATGGCGAGGCTTCTTTCTCATTATAAAAACTTTAGAATGGAAATTTGATATGAAGATAACCAAACCAAGGAAGCAGAAATAGTTCACCTGACGAGGATCATAAATCAGTTGGGCAAGATCATCAATTTAGTAAATATCATGGTGCATAGGTGGGGAAATAAGTGGAACACGTGTTTTGAGTTCCTCAGTCTTGCAATATATGCACTAAAACTTTCTTTCAGGAAGTTTCCCACCTTCCCCAGGCTTTGCACCTTGAGCAATTTTTATTTCCTTCTACTCTGCATTGGCCAAGAATGTTGGTGTGACACCAAAACAACCTGAAGCAACTTGAAAGGATTCCAAACATGGCTTTTAATTTGCGCAAAATATAAGAAAGCTATTCAAAAAGCAGTGTTTTCTACAACGGAGATAACCGTCAGTCGATTTATCATAAGAGACGTAAACATTTACATAATCAAATGTTGTGGTTTCTCATAAAGAGAGCATGGATAAGATAGCAGACACAACAAAAAAGTTAACTCGATATAGACAAATTAAGAAAAAAAATGTACTCCAAACGCATTTGGACCATTAGTGGGGTTACTCGCTTGATTTCACTTGTTGCAGTATCCTCATTTTGTCGGCCTTTGAGATGTGGAAATGTAGGGGAGTAGTCGTCAACTACATCTGCAAGTGGGGTCCAACGTATATGATCCAACATAAACAACGAAAAGTTCCAACTCAGCGAACATTGAGCTTCGGGATCACAATTGAAAGCTCGACCCACTTTACAAACACAAAAACTTGTTCGGACAAAATACCTCTCCACGTTCACGAGAAATTGATTTGCCACCAATTATGTTCCTTGCGGTGCAATGGCTTCACGAGTTTCTCTTGAAATTTCTCAAAGACACATTCCACCAAGTACAAAAGTGTTGTGCAATTTAAGACGAATATTCAACTTTCCCAACAAGAATAGAGGGTCTGTCACTCTTAAACTCAAGAAGATCTCGAAAAAACTAAGTGAAAACAAACATTAATAAGCTTACAGGACGTTTGAAACCTAAGTGAAGAAGATTCACTCTTAACGAGAGGGAATCTCAGAAAACATAACACATCAACGTTTCAAAATCAATCAATGATATGTGTGGGCATTTACTTAAGGAGCCTTGAGAATTCACCGATGTCTCAATTGTTTCATAATCAATATAAGAGAACCTTATAGAATACGAAATTTGAAAAGTGAATTTACGATCGAAGCGTTTTCCACTTTAAATGAAAAGCAGTATGTGGTAGAACTCTTGGGATCTTCGAGAACAATAGCTTTTTCTTTTCCGCTTTCCTTTTCAAAAGTAAAAGTTTCCCAATGAACTAAAGCCTGCCTCAAACCCTTTCCACCCATACCGAATAAAAAATCATGAATCCATTGCAATTGTAATGAATAGAATAGGTTAGAAATCAATAAGAAAGAGAAATTTAAACTTAAACATCTAAACATACATATCAATTTACAGGACAACACTTAATACATCAATAAAGAAATTTAAGAAACCCCATCAAATAAAATCTCATCCGCCATTAACCAAATAAGTATCAAATTAGAATCATAATAACCAAATAAGTATCAAATTCGGAATCTTAAAGATTTAATTAAGTAGAGGTTTCACAATTGTTTAAAAAACATTGAAAATAAAAGGAGATAACCCTTGAGTTTAGTAAAGAAGAACCACTTGTTTCCAGTAAAATAAATAGAATTAAGTTTCATAAATAAAGTTCTTCATTTCTCTGGCTTTCTCCTTCATGTCTTCAAGAGTGGTCTGAAGACCACTCATTCCCTTGTAGAGTGAGTGACTGATTAACGTGCCATCTCCCTTCATGTAATAAATTCTCTCATGAACACCTTTGAACCGATTTTCAATACGTTGAAGCTTTTACCTAACTTCTTTTTCATCTGTAGGCATTTTCTCAATTGATTCCCGTCCTAGAAGGGTATTCTTGTCGAAAACAGCATGCCAGAAATCAAGTAACTTCAAATCGTTCCGATTTTGGAGATGAACCTGGAAATTCTAGAAGTAGAAAAGATAAGAGTGATTAATTCCAATTTGTTTAAAAATTAAAATCAAAATAACTTTTTGAAAATATACTCACATAGGATTTGATTTTTCAAATAAAATCATCCAAATCAATACTTCCCAGATCCGATGATATCCACCTTATTCAATCTCATAGCCTACACCCCAAGAAGATGAGGGATCTTATACCACCAAATTCTTGTTCTTTCATGATTTTCTGGGCTAAGGGTGCAAAGAAAATGCAAATCAGAAACAAATGGCGCAATCCGGCCAATTGGTGAAACCCAAAGCCTGCCTCCCGGGTCCAACCCTCCAAAATCGAAAGAACCGCACAATCGTTAGATCCGCACTAACCTCCTCCAACCTGAAAAATAAATAAATCGGGCATAAAAGCCGGACAGTAGGTATCTAACTATATATATTTAGGTTTATTGACTATATATGTGTGACTCTACTATTATTTTGATTTGTTTTTTTAACTTATTTATAAACTTTCTTTGCTTGTGTTTCTTTTCATTTTTATTCAAGAACCCATATTTCCAAAACAAAAACAAAAAAAATAAATTGTAAAAGAAACAGGGTTTCTTATATTTTGACCAGACATTTATAGGCTTTCTTTATGAGCGAGAGAAATTACTCTATATCTGCTAGGAATGCAATTTTTAAGGTTTAAATATGACTCTCTGGTTTGTTTCCTTTTTATGAGATCTTTAGATCATAAGCATATAGTTGTATCACGTATTAGTAGTATTATAACAACAAAACAGTTATATCAACTCTAATCTAAGCTCCATATATTCTGTTTTTACGAATTGTAGTAAAACTTAAATTCCCTAATAAGTATTTAGGCCCCTAATGAGTATTTAGATATTGGGGAAAAAAAGCGAAGAAAAGTGGAATTGTAGAAAGATCAAAACTGTACAAAAAAAAAAAAAAAAAAAGATAAAAAACTGTACAAAAAAAAAAGGAACTATACAAAGATCAATATACAAAGATGAAAAGCTATACAAAAATTAGATGTTGAAAAAAAATATACAAAGATAAAAAACTGGAAGAAGAAGAAAAAAAAAAAAAAAAAATGAACTAGAAGCTCAAAATCTGTATAAAAATAAGGGAAACTAAAATAGAGAAAGAGATAAGAAGGATCTTACCGAAGCTCCATCTTCTTGTTTCACAACCACAAGTGTTGAGTTGTATGGAGTTTCTCGACCAAAAACCACATTCCTCAAATGAGGGTAATCAATCTGCATGTGTTCAAGAGGTTCGGTCTTCTTCCTCTTGGCAGCCATTTTCCTTCTTCTTTTTTTTCTTCTTCATCTTAGAGCTGCACTTGTTTTTTTATCTTTCCTTTCAACTCTTGAAAGTGTTTTTCTCTGATCTCTTATAATAATAAAAGTAAGATATACACTCTAGAGAAGGAGAAGCTAGTGTGGTTGGTGTGTGTTTAAAATACAAAGACTCTAATCTAAGCTCCATATGTTCTGTTTTTACGAATTGTGGCAAAACTTAAAGTCCCTAATGAGTATTTAGATTTGACTAAAAAAAAAACTTAAAGCACTTACTGAGTATTTAGATATTGGGAAAAAAAAAGAAGAAAAGTGGAACTGCAAAAATATCAAAAAATATATATATATAAAGATAAAAAACTGTACATTTAAAAAAAAAAAAAAAAAAAAAAGGATATGCACAAAGATCAAAAGTTGTACAAAAATTAGATATTGAAAAAAAATGTACAAAGATCAAAAACTTGAAAAAGAAGAAGAAAAGATGAACTACAAGCTCAAAATCTGTACAAAAATAAGAGAAACTAACATAGAGAAAGAGATAAGAATGATTACCAAAGCTCCATTTTCTTGTTTCACAACTACAAGTGTTGGGTTGTATACAGTTTCTCGACCAAAAACCACATTTCTCAAAGGAGGGTAATCAATCTGCATGTGTTCAAGAGGTTCAGTCTTCTTTCTCTTGGCAACCATTTTCCCTTTTCCCCTTAGAGCTACACTGTTTTTCTATATTTCCTTTCAACTTTTCAAAGTGTTTTTCTCTAATCTCTGATAATAAGAAAAGTAAGATATACTCTCTAAAGAAGGAGAATATAGTGTAGTAGGTGTGTGTTTAAGACAAAAAAGACAATAAATACAATAAAGGGAGGGACATTTCTGTTGTTGTTGGTTTCACTATTTTTAAGTTGAAACTGTGATTAATTAAGAGATTTCATGTAAACTAATTTACGATTAATTAGTAGTCTCTTTTCATCAGTTATCGAAGGTAAAAGCCTAATCAGAGAGAGAGCAACAAGAGGCACCTTCTTCCGTACAATCAAAGAAGAGGTGGCGTCATCAAACTGAAGTGACGCCATCAAACTATTGAATTACCATAGTTTACTTTGGAAGGGTGTGACTAGGACGAATGGTGATCATAAATGTTGTTTTGATTGTGTTGAGTCGTAGTGCTACAAACTATCAAATTAATCTTAAACTCCTTGCATATTGACATAAATAATTTAGCAGACAATGTATATCTAGATGAAAATTTATGCCCGAACAACACCATCTTAATTACATCATATTGTTTAAGAACAAAATCCATCCTAGTTGATATGAACTCAAAGAACACAGTAAAAAAGCTTGAACTATGTCCATCAGCACCAATCATGTCGAACTAGCTAACCACCACTTTCCCAATCACGCACCCACCATACTAAGACCAGATGGTTTTCATTATCTGTTCACATGTAAAAGTTAGTCTTTCAAGTTCCATATTGTTCATATTTTGGCGCCCAAAGTGGTAAGGGTACTAATGGATATTATGGGTAATTTCCAAAAATAAAAGTTTGTTTAATCCAAAATTTATTTGTTTATTTTGTGAGAAATAGATAAAGTCATAAAAGTTAAATTTTAAGTCCAACAATGGTCAAAGAGTCAAAAAAACTCAAAGTCTGGTTTGATGATGTCGCCTCTTTAATACCCAACAGTGACAATGACAAAGGTGCATTTCAAATTTTTTAGAGTTTAAATATTATTTTTCTTCTAATGTAATTATTGTCTAATCTATTTTTCTAACAAAGCCTCAGAGCAACTACGGTCATGAGAGGGGGAAAAAAGGATTAACAACTTGTTTGGATAGCATAAGTTTTAGAGCAATGCTCGGTCGAATTCGCATGCGTTGCTATCTCAAGCATGTTTGTCAATATTAATGATCAAAACTATAAGTCTTGATTTCTAGTCTACTATAGCTAAGTCTCGGACTAGGATAGAAAGTGTAGTTGAGCTCAAGAACTCCATGGCGATCATCATACAAGACGAAGAACTACTCAAGGAACTGGTGGAACTTCATTGACTAAAAGGTATGTGGAGACTTAAACTTATCTATCACTCAAAAGTCTATCTACTATATCTCCTATCTTGAGACAAAATTCGTTTTGTTGTATAGACTTTGATTATACACATTTGCTATTTCGAGCCGAGTTTATCTCGCTTATCTATTTATCGAAATACGTGTCGGTAAGCTTTCGCTTTGGCCAAGTTCATCTTTACCTAGTGACGAAAGTCATGTTATGTTTCAATCACTTTGAAAATGGATTTACCGAAAAATGGTTTGTGAATAACAACTATATAACGTCCTCCAAGAATGTTTCAATGATTGAAATGAGAGTGTAGAATATATAACCATTGTTGGATATAAGCATTGTGTGGTAACACATATATGTATAAGTCCTTATTCCTTGAACCGAAGTCTGTGTACTTTGTGATCAGGAAAACCGGAACAAGAGTCCGTGAACCCAGTCCGCATACTGTCGGAGGTTCTCGACCCGAGAAAATTTGCTAGAGTTTGTGAACTTTTCACAAGCTTATTCCGGGTACTTAAGTCTGCGTACTCAGTCCGCGTACTTAGGTTGGTTATTTCTAAAAACGATTATTCGTGAACTTATACTTATATTAACTAAGGAATGCAAGTTTGCAAACCGTGGCTATGAAGTTCATGAATCGATTCGAGTGAATCAAATCGTTTTTGCTTCGATTGTGTCTTGTATACTTCTATAAGATTTAAGCAATTGAACAACTCTATAACTAGTTCATTTGAGTCATTTGAACTAGTTATGGTGAAGAAGAATATGGTTGATATGCAAGTGCTCATATGGCTGATAGTTAACCCAACAAATGTACATGTTTGGGTACGGTTACACAAACCTAAAACGTGCATTTCATTTGTGTGTAACAAGCTAAGTTTTCGATCTAACGGTTGAAAGATATTAGCTTGAATATAATCGAGGTTTTCATCTAACGGTGAATATTGAATGCTTTGTTACTAAGCTAACATTGATTGCAAACCCCGATTTGAGAGACTATATAAGGGAGAACTCTAGCAACTAGGAAACCTAATCCCCACACCTCCATGTGATACTAGTTGTAAAAGCTAGAGTCTATTCTCCTTTAACCTTAGGTTTCTATCGAGACCCGTGTAGGTTAACGCCTTGAAGACTTCATTGGGATTGTGAAGCGGTCGATACTATTTTCTTGTACTTGTGTGATCTGATCTTGATGTTTCTATCGGACAAGTAAAATCATAAAGATTGGCTTGAGATTGATATCTCCGATAGGCAAGATATAAAAGTAATCACAAGCATCTTCGTCTCATAGTTTGTGATTCCACAATATCTTCTTTCACTACTGCTGATGGTGGTTTTTAAACAAAGGGTGAAATCGTAAAACCCCAAATAACCTAATGTCACCAGTGACACATTTATTAGGACATTTAATGCATGTAGTCAGTAATTAATAAGGGGGTATTTTTTCAAATTAGAGTAACAACGAACAAAACCCTAATTCCCCTCCGTGCCAATGGCAAATCATGCCAGCCACACCTAGCCCAAGCTAGCCGCACCTCTCCGTGCCAATGGCAAATCATGCCGCCCACACCAAAACGCGCCAAAGCATGCCAACCATGCTAGCTGCACCTCTGTGCCAATGGCAAATCATGCCAGCCACACCTAGCCCAAGCTAGCCGCGCCATGCCAAATGCACTTTGCCTTGGCCCTAGCTACGCTAATCACACCACGCCAAGCCAAACACACTTACCTTGGCCCTAGCCGCACCTCTGTGCCAATGGCAAATCATGTCGACACACCAAAATGCGCCAAAGCATGCCAACCAGGTTAGCCGCACCTCCGTGCCAATGGCAAATCATGCCAGCCACACCAAACGCGCCAAAGCATGCCAACCATGTTAGCCGCACATCCGTGCCAATGGCAAATCATGCCACCACACCTAGCCCAAGCTAGCCGCACCTCTCGTGTCAATGGAAAATCATGCCGACCACACCAAACGCGCCAAAGCATGCCAACCATGCTAGCCGCACCTCCGTGCCAATGGCAAATCATGCCAGCCACATTTAGCCCGATCTAGCCGCGCCAAGCCAAGCACCCTTACCTTGGCCCTAGACACGCCGGTCACGCCACGCCAAGCCAAACACCCTTACCTTGGCCCTAGCCGCGCCATGCCAAAGTAGCGCCCGCACCTAGGCTTGCAAACCATGCAACCTAGGCCAAATTGGCCACGCATGCCATTGGCACGTGCCAACACTCTCGCTGGTAGCTTTTCCTACCAGGGCGCGACCCAAATTGGCCACGCATGCCATTGGCACATGCCAACATTCTCGTTGGTAGCTTTTCCTACAAGGGCGCGACCCAAATTGGCCACGCATGCCATTGGCACATGCCAACACGCTCATTGGTAGCTTTTCCTACCGGGACGCGACCCAAATTGGCCACGCATGCCATTGGCACATGCCAACACGCCGCCGGTAGCTTCTCTTAACAGACGTGGCCTAATGGCCGAGCATGCCATTGGCACATGCCAACACGCATCGTTGGTAGCTTTTCTTACCGGGACGTGGCCCTAATGGCCGAGCATGCCATTGGCACATGCCAACACGCCGCTGGGTAGCTTTCCTTACCGGGACGTGGCCCTAATGGCCGGACGTGGCCCTAATGGCCGAGCATGCCATTGGCACATGCCAACACGCTCGCTGGTAGCTTTTCTTACCAGAACGTGGCCCTAATGGCCGGGCGTGGCCCTAATGGCCGAGCATGCCATTGGCACATGCCAACACGCTCGCTGGTAGCTTTCCTTACCAGGACGTGGCCCTAATGGCCGGACGTGGCCCTAATGGCCGAGCATGCCATTGGCACATGCCAACACGCTCGCTGGTAGCTTTTCTTACCAGGATGTGGCCCTAATGGCCGAGCATGCCATTGGCACATGCCAACACGCATCGCTGGTAGCTTTTCTTACCAGGACGTGGCCCTAATGGCCGAGCATGCCATTGGCACATGCCAACATGCTCGCTGGTAGCTTTTCTTACCGGGACGTGGCCCTAATGGCCACGCATGCTATTGGCACATGCTAACACGCATCGCTGGTAGCCCAACTTGCAAGCCGTGCAACCTAGGCCAACTTGTCCCTACACGCCATTGGCACATGCCAAAACCCACGCTGGTAGCCTAACTTGCAAACCGTGCAACCTACCACCAAGGCATTCCACACATGCCATTGGCACATGCCACTCACGCCACTAGCAGCTCTGGCATTGCCACTTGCGCTCGAGGTACAACCCGCAACAAATGCATTTCGCACATGCCATCGGCACATGCCACACGCCCCTAGCAGCGCCACTTGCACTCAAGTTGCAACCAACACTCGAGACATCAACACAAAGCGGGGATGCTTTCCGTGGTCTTGGTTTGGCGGTCACAGCTTGCTTGGCAGACACTACGCTCACATTAAGAAAGCGTGAAAAGGAATAAAGCGGTCAAATAAATGAGGAAATAATGGTGAAAACTTTTTCACCCATAAACACCATGCGGTTACCACCTAGCCCCATTATTTCACCCTTTACTCTCTTCCTTCATGAGGCCAGTGGTACGTTTCAATCTCGACCATTATAAATAGGTCTTACCTATTTCCACCAGACAACAAGTCTCGGTCAGAGAAAAATACAACACTCTCTTTAAAAGGCAACTTTGCAAGCTCTCCAAAAATCTTTCATCTCTTGCAAGCTTCCGAAGCTTTCACTTTCGATACAAGTCGAGACACTACTCTCCCTGAATTATTCTCGGTCTCAACACCTTTCTTTGCTTCCCTCCCCAAATCAACCCTTCTCCTCTACTTTGTGACCGAAGCAAGTCCGGGAACGGCCATTTCTTGGTTTAGGCCGGACTTGTACGGATCGATCTCTCGAATCTATAAAGTGTTCACGTGCAGCACATTTGTTTAGGGTTTGAACCAGTTTTCACTCACCTACCGAATTTACCGAAATCGGGAAACGATTTTTACCCATAAACAATTGGCGACCACAGCGGGAGGTTCGATCTTTCGATTACAATGTCAACTTTCAACCAGCGATCTCATTCTTCGATCCAGACGGTATAGGAAGGCAATCCACTCCGACTCAGTTACTCGACGGCTCGATTATCAGTCATGACATGACAAGGGGTGACTGGGGACTTCTCACAGGCTAGAAGCAAAACGATCCGCCCAAGGATTAACGGCGCTGTTATCCGACAACTCAGCAACGATTCGGAAGACTGGGGACTTCCCATGACCATGTTTCTCAAAAAAAAAAACTTGGTCTTGCACCCGGAAAGCTTATTCTCATCAAGACCTCGAGAAACCGAGTAAGTCTTATCTAGACAAAAATACGTGGTTTGCTTTTTCAAGTTCTCGATAAAACCGATAGCCATGTTATGTTTCATCCCATATCATCTACCAACACACGGTTCCATGGTTTTCTGGGATGTTTGCGCCACTTTCAATCATAACTCAAACAATCAACTCCTAAACAATTCATTCCAAAAATAATAACCCGGACTGTCAAGGTAACATTTATCTATCAACCCAAGAAATCCAGGAAGACAAAAACCATAAACCAGGCACTTTGTTTGCCTTTCAAAAGAAAAAAAAAATTCACCTACCCGTACATACCTACTTTGCACAATAATAATTACCTGTCACTATTAGCGAGACGTTACTACGGTGACATTTGAAGAATTATTTATGATGAAGTATTTCCACAAGTTTATGAAAGGCATACCTATGGATATGATGCGTGTCGTAGGTGCAATCAAATTAATTAATATTTCCACTCAATTAAAAATAATATAATGGAAGTCAAGTTCGTTCCCACGAGGAGCAAGAGATTCTAGTTGTAAAAATTGTCAGAAAGGGGGGTGTAAAACGCAAAAGAAAATAAGCAAAGCAATTAAAAGATAAAGTTGAAAGCAATAAGAGAGAAAAGATCAAGGAATCCTTCTTCGTTGCAAAACAATGATTCAAGTTATGTTGTTTTCTACTTGTTATTAGTCACGATTATCACCATCCGTAGGATAGCAGTCCGCTTAGCTAGCCCCAAAATCCCTTATTTCACCGAGTAACAAGTCCGCTTAGTTATCGATTCTATTCAAAAGAACCACCTTGAGGTTCGCTTACAAGATGTAATTCCCTGAATGCATTAAGATTTATGAATTTAGGTTTAGTACTAGTAGTTAAACTCTGGTTCGCTTGGTTCACTTTCTAGCGTTTTTTCTACACACAATTGCTCCACGGAATCCCTCCGCAAGGTCTCGTGTTTTCTACTTGTGTAAAGTGTCGAGAACGATTACGTATTCCCTAACTTATACTAGATTTAGATCAATTAACAAATCAATTTAGCGTGCACTCCAAACAATCTATCAATCAATCATGAATGAATAAACATTTCTATTAGTAACAACAAACGATAATCATGTGAAAATCTCAAGATAGAATTGAAACAAAACTCAAATCATATATTAAGAACTAGGAATTCATCCTCAATCAATAAGAAAATTAGCTACTCATGCTTTTGAAATTCACACAAATAATAAATATTAAAAGGAGAATTTTCAAGTTCACACAAATAATTAAGAAGAAGAATTTTAGAAAAACAAGCAAAAACACAAGTGTTGTGTGTGTAGAGAGGTGTGTAAAAGATGTAGAAAACTTCTCTATTTATAGGCTTCAATATTCTCCAAATCTTCTAAGGAATAAAATCCTTTTCCTTTAACAATTCAATTTCCAAATTCAAGTCTTTCTCTTCTTCCATCTTCTCTTTCCAAATTTGAGCCCAATTCTCCATCCAATTCCTAGTCCAAGTCTTCACACCCATGAGAGGAATCCATAGAAAATTCTGGAATTTTTGGCTTAGGAAAATCTGAGTATTATGGCCGGAATCCGGCCGGAATAGTCGCCGCCGGCCACCTGAAAATTTCTCCGTCAAGGGAATATTCGACGGAATATTCCGTCAGTCCACCGTTAGGACTAACGGTCAAAGTGGTCAAACCGTCAGTCAACGGTCAAGGGAAAGGAATGAGTCGGACATCGAGCCGCTTCTAATTCAACCGACCGGGTCTTACTCAAAGTGAGTTGAGTCGAGTCACCGAGTTATCCGAACGAGCCACTGAGTCAACTCATCAGAACTGAACTCCAGCCGAGTTCTGTTTGTATTCTGGTGATTCCCGGCCGAGTTCAGGCCTCTCTTCTTCCCTGTAACAAGCCTAACATTCATCTATAGTTTCAAGCCATTCAATACAGCATTCCCTGTGCCAGAACTTCACCCATTCCAGTGTAGTCAAAGCTCAATCTCCCCTGCACTGAATTCTCGACCTCAGCTGCATCTCCATCTCATAAGATCAACACCAGTTTCAGCTCAAGCCATTTGCAGCTGCAAACACATTAACTCAATCACCAATTCCATAAACTCAACCTTGCCTGCAACAGCTGCAACCACCAGCAATACTGCACAACCCTGTATCCTGAGTTTCATTTGTGCAATAACTCAGCTTCATCATCCAGTCTTGTAGCATCACTTGCACCACCAGTGCATCTTCTTGAGCATCAACACACACTCAGAGCAAGTACCCATTTCTAATCTCCACAAACCAACAGCATCAGGGTCTTCTCTTGGTTCAATTTCTTCACCATCTGAATTCGACGGCAACAGCTCCAAAACCCATCTCTAGTTCTTTTGATAACAGAACCATCTCCATTCACAGACCATCAAGAACAATTTTCAGCTTCTTCTTCTCTCGGCTGTCTGCAACTCAACTTCTCGATTTTGGTCTCTCAGCTTTGACTGCAACAGCCCCTTTCTTCATCGATTTCCTTCTCAGTTCTTCATCAGCAGCTACCAATCAACACCAGAACCCCTCTCTGATTCACAGTAAACCCTAATTCAAATTTCAATTTCTTCTTCTCTGTTCACACATCGATCTCAAACCCATTTCTATTCTTCAATCCACAGACCCATCTGCTTTGCTCGATCTACTGAATCTCGACCACAACATGATTCGATTGAGCAACAAATCATCAATTCGAACCCAATAACAGCCTCAATTCTTCTCTCAATCTCTCGATTTATTTGTCGGAAAAATAGCAATGGCCAGCCGCTGATTTGACTCACGGTACCGCCATGCAGCTTTTTCTCTTTCTTAGTTTCGGTGAAAATGAATTAAACGAAAGATATTTCTTGCTTTTAGGGTTCGAACATGGGACGATATTTGCACCCAAAGATAGCCACCCATTGAGAATTACACCTCTTTCTAAATGATAAGGGGTACTCCAATGATAACCCCTTAACCATACGGGTTTGCGTTTAGTATACCTCCAAGAAGAGTTACCCCTTAACCTTGACTGGACTCAGAGATAGTGCTTTCCCCGTGAAATGACAATTCTGCCCTTTTGCTCAATTTTGGTAATTTCTTCTTCTTTTCCTCCGTGCGACTCCATAGTAGCTATAAAACTCAAAACAAGCGTAAAATACATAATTTACAAGAAAAATAACAAAGAAAACATAAACAATAGATAGTAAATAGGATGTATTCTACACCCTATCAAATTCCCCCACACTTAGACTTTGCTAGTCCTCGAGCAAATCAAACTAAAAACTCACAACTTCAAAGCGTTCAAGCATCACAAGCATCCAAAGAGTTATGAGGACATAGAGTTTCGCATGCTAGTAATAAGAAGTTAGAAATACTAAAGAACATATTCTCATTCTTAAATGTTGAGTGAGAAATAACCACACCATAATGAGAGAATGCGTGTTTGAGAAACGATCAATAAGCATTTCGCCTCGACTTCGCCTCACCAAAAGGATTTTATGATAATTGCACTCAAAAAGACGGCTTTTTATGGTTCTCACATGTGTGCGAGGTAGGAATGAAGAGAAAATTCCGCAACACGTTGAATGGTGGGAAGGACAACTTCCGAAATATTTTTAAAAACCCACATCTTTTATATTTAAAAAACCATTTTTCCGACGATCTCTAAGAAAGGAAATCAACCATTTATTATTGAGGATGAGATTACTTACTCACCTTCACATCCGATCGCCAATTATGATAACACCACTCTCACGGCATCCAATAGAAACGTCTTCCGCTCCTCGTCTTGATCTCCTTCGTCTTCGGTTTCAATTATTGATGATAAACTCTCGAATTTCATAAATCCTTGACAATTTGTAAACTCTTTTACCTTAAAAATCCTTGTCGCTTGAAACTTCCTTATAAATTTTCCTTCCCCACGGCAAAACAAAACAAATATTTCTCTTGTCTTTTTTTTTTTTTTTTTTTTTTTTTTTTAAAAAAAGAGAAATAAAATACAAAAATAAACCATGGCCGTGGGAGAAGTATTTTACCGCTTGATTCTTCACAACTTGTATCATCTCGAAATCATAAACTTCAAAAATTCTCACCTTTTGATTTTCTTTGCTTTTATAAATAAGTCTTCATACTTGGATATAAAATTACCTCATTGTAGTGTAAGTCTTCAACATATATGTAAAAATCTGCTCTTTGTATGTTGCTTTACTTGAATATGAAATTTGCTCTTTTTCTCGTTCCGTTGCTTATAAACCTTGAACTTTTCCAACTTTCCTTGTAGATTTTGATGTCGCTCCTTGTTGATGATGATGGTGTTTCTATGGACCCGTTGTTATCGCGAGAGAGAATGGTGCTAACTGCAAATCGAACTACAAGAAGGAGGCTTTCATCTATAGACGTCACCCTTCATGATTGACAAAATTAGCACTCAAGAGATCAAAGAGTAGTGCTTCTATTGGTGGGAGGTTGGGTAGCTCACCATTCTACCCGGAATTAACGTACGGTGACACACTCAAAAGAAAGCTCTTTAGTAGATGGGAAATTTCTGGTCGGTGCCTCACATGATATGAATACGGGTAGTCTCCACTAATGATTGATCAGCAACTCTAATAATGCATTTCTCCCGCACCAAATTCGCATCACCGCATGATTAAATCCATTATTTAACACTCAAACAAACAAGAAATCCGAATGTAGTTCTCTAACATTTCCAAGTTCAATTATGTCGGTCAAAATCTCTATGTAAACATACCTAGAAGTATGCTAGTGACTCTAAAATCTCTAAAAGTTGGAGTTTTTATGTAAAACTTTTTTTTTTTTTTTAATTTTTTTAATTTTTTTTTGTAATTTTTTTAAAAAACATGCTTAACCACTCCCCCACACTTAAACCTTACATTGTCCTCAATGTAATTGAATCCTCCTAGTAAAGTCAAGGTGGGAAATTTTAACATGTTATGGAACAAGAAAAAGAAATAACAAAAAGCAAAAGGATAAGAAATACAAAACCTATGGGTTGCCTCCCATTAAGCGCTTGTTTTAAAGTCGACGGCCCGACTTAGCTCTTGCGGCACATTACTCCTCCAGAGGGAGTGAATCTTGAAGTCCAATCACGTCCACATGCTCCGTTGGAAAGTTTTCATAATATGGCTTTAACCTATGGCTGTTGACTTTCAAATGTTGTCCTGTTTTGTCACTAACAATTTTAATCGCACCATGATCATAAACATTAGTAACAACAAATGTTCCCACCCAACGGGACTTAAGCTTACCGGAAATAAACGTAAACGAGTATTAAATAAAAAGAACTTTTTGCCCCACAACAAAACTTTTCCATGAAATCATCTTGTCATGAAAAAGCTTAGTCTTTTCCTTGTAAATCCGAGCACTCTCGTAAGCATCATTACGTATCTCCTCTAACTCATGTAGTTGTAACTTCCTTTGTTTACCCGTTTCATCATACTCCATGTTGAATTTCTTTATCGCCCAATAAGCCTTGTGTTCAAGTTCAACCGGAAGATGACAAGCCTTACCATAAACCAACCTATATGGATACATACCAATTGGTGTCTTATACGCCGTTCTATACGCCCAAAGTGCATCATTGAGCTTAAAGCTCCAATCTTTCCTTGTGGTATTTACCGTTTTCTCAAGAATGGACTTGATCTCACGATTTGAAATTTCCGCTTGTCCACTAGTTTGTGGATGATAAGGCGTACCAATTTTGTGCGTTATGTTGTACTTCTTTAGGAGAGCGTGGAAAGCCTTCTTGAAATGTGAGCCTCCATCGCTTATCACCACTCTTGGTGTACCATGCCTATTGAATATGTTTTCCTTACAAAATCACAAACAACTTGAGAGTCATTAGTTTTGGTGGCTCTAGCTTCCACCCATTTCGAAACATAATCTACGGCAAGAAGTATATAAAAATTTCCATTCGAATTGACAAAGGGCCCATAAAATCAATACCCCACACATCAAAAATCTCAACGGCGAGAATTGGTGTGAGTGGCATTTGATTTCGAGCACCTAGATTGCCCGTTCTTTGACATCTATCACACGATTTACAAAAGACATATGAATATTCAAACAAGGTGGGCCAATAAAATCCACTTTCGAGAACTTTGAGAGCGGTACGTTTAGAACCAAAGTGGCCACCACAAGCAAAAGTGTGGCAAAAGGAGATGATGGATTGAAATGTGGGAGTTAGGTACGCACCTTCGCATTATTTGATCAACGCCATATTTCCATAAGTATGGTTCATCCCACACATATTGCTTAGCTACCTTCTTAAGTTTCATCTTTTGGAAATTAGACATTGTACTAGGTACCTTCCTTGTCACCAAGTAATTCACTATATCCGCATACCAAGGTGTTGATTCTTCCATGGAGAAAAGTTGTTCATCCGGAAAGCGGTCTTGTAAAGGAAGTTCCTCTTGAGACATAACAAGTCTACTAAGATGATCCGCAACGGTATTCTCCACACCCCTCTTATCACGAATTTCTATGTCGAACTCTTGTAACAATAGGATCCACCGGATTAATCTTGGCTTAGCTTCTTTCTTCTTTATTAAGTGTCTTAGTGCGGCATGATCGGAATACACAATAACCTTTGTACCCACCAAATATGATCGAAATTTTTCCAATGCAAAAACTATAGCCAATAACTCCTTTTCCGTGGTAGAATAATTGATTTGTGCATCATTAAGGGTCCTAGATGCATAATAGATAACATGGGACAACTTGTCCACTCTTTGACCCAAAATGGCTCCAACCGCATAATCACTAGCATCACACATTAATTCAAATGGAAGATTCCAATCCGGTGATTTGATAATCGGCGCACTTGTCAACATATCCTTTAATTTGTCAAAAGCATCCTTGCATTCCTTGTTGAAGTCGAAAGGTACCTCTTTTTGTAATAACTTGCACATCGTCATGGAGATTTTGAGAAATCCTTGATAAACCGCCTATAGAAACCCGCATGACCAAGAAAAGAACGGATCTCCCTCACCGAAGTGGGATATTGTAAGTTTCTTATTAAATCTATCTTTGACTTGTCCACTTCGAGCCCTCGAGAGGACACAATGTGACCAAGTACTATGCCGTGGTTTACCATAAAGTGACATTTCTCCCAATTAAGGACAAGGTTTGTGTCTATGCATCGTTTAAGAACTAGTTCAAGGTTGTTTAAACAACCATCAAAAGAATTGCCATAAACACTAAAGTCATCCATAAATACCTCGATGATGCGCTCCACATAATCCGAGAATATACTCACCATGCATCTTTGGAAAGTAGCCGACGCATTGCAAAGGCCAAACGGCATCCGTCTATATGCAAACGTTCCAAATGGACAAGTGAAAGTGGTCTTCTCTTGGTCCTCCGGTACAATAACAATTTGGTTGTATCCCGAATAACCATCCAAGAAGCAATAATAAGAATGCCCCGCTAACCGCTCCAACATTTGATCAATGAAAGGTAAAGGAAAGTGATCCTTTTGGTCATGGAATTAAGCTTTCTATAATCAATGCACACTCTCCAACCGGTTTGAACTCTTGCAGAACAAGTTCGTCGCCTTGATTTGAACAACCGTGACTCCGGACTTCTTTGGTACCACTTGTACCGGACTTACCTACTTGCTATCGGAAATTGGGTAGATTACCCCCACACTTAGCAATTTGAGTATCTCTTTCTTCACAACCTCCATCATGGGAGGATTAAGCCTACGTTGAGCATCACGCACCGGCTTCACGTTCTCTTCTATTAGAATCCGATGCATGCACATGGATGGACTAATGCCCTTGATATCCGCAATTGTCCACCCAATAGTCGTTTTGTGCTCTCTCAAGACTCTAAGCAAACGGTCTTCTTGTACCGGTGTGAGGTTCTTAGAAATAATCACCGGAAGCTCATCTCCATCTCCCAAGAAAGCATACTTCAAATGATCCCGGAAGTGGCTTCACCTCCGGGGTTTGGGCGCCTCCACAATAGATGGTACAAGTATTTCATCATTCACGGGTAAAGAAATATAAGAAACATTACCCTTTTTAGCTTCTTGTAATGTCGCCAAGGCACCACACATCTCCACCAATTCATTGGAGATTTCAACATCCAAGTTAGACAAGCCGTGGATGTCCAATTCAATGCTCTTTTGCAACACCACATCAAGTTCATCCTCTCGATTCAATTCCACCATTTGTTGCGCTAATGAATCAACCACATCAATGGAGTAAACGGAATGCACATCACTTGGGTAGCGCATGGCTTCAAATATGTTAAAGTGTATTATCTCCTTGTCAAATTCCATAGTGAGTGTACCCTTATCAACATCAATCTTCGTCTTTGCGGTCTTCATGAATGGCCTCCCAAGAAGTAAAGAAGTAGATGAACGGTTCTCATTGTTGTCCATATCCACCACAAAGAATTCCACCGGAAAAATAAGCTCATTTACTTGCACTAGCACGTCTTCTACAAGCCCTTTTGGATATATGTTAGACTTGTTCGCTAATTGGATAATAACTCTCGTCTCTTTCAAAGGTCCAAGATTCAAGGAATCATATATATCGGCCGACATCACACTAATGGAAGCACCCAAGTCAAGTAAAGCATGTTCAAACCTTTGCTTACCAATAGTAATTGGCACCGTGAAACCACCGGATCCGTGCACTTTGTAGGCATCTTCTTCAATAGCATAGCCGATGCACTCTCACCAACTTTAGTGATTTCATTATCAAGCAACTTATCCTTCTTTGTGCATAATTCCTTCATGAACTTCGCATACCGTGGCATTGTCTTGATGGCCTCAATGAATGGGATGTTGATTTCAATCTTCTTGAAAATATCCATGAGTGCCTTGTCTTGAGCTTCTTTCTTGGATTTAGCAAAACGACTAGGAAAAGGAGGTGGAGTAGTGAAAGTAGGAACCGGTTCCTTGGATTGGTCGGTTGGTGTTGAATTCTCCTTTGGTGCGGCTTCCTCCTTATCTTTGACTACCTCTTCAATAGCTTCTTCATGATGACTTGGACCCTCCACTTGTCTTCCACTTCTTAGAGTAACCGCATTAACATTCTCTCTTGGATTCACAAATGGTTGTGAAGGAAGTTTTGTGGATGCTTGAGATTTCAATAAGTTCACATCGGTCGCCAATTGTCCCATTTGAGTTTGTAAATCCTTGATAGCCGAATCGGTCTTTTGTTGATTTTGTTGAAACAATGACGTAATACCTTGCATCATGACATTAAGCTTATCATCTATTGAAGATCCTTGTTCCTTCACTTGAGGTTGGAATTGTTGAGAACCACCTTGTTGTTGAGGTTGGAAGCGTGATTGTTGAAAACCACCTTGTTGTGCATATGGATTAGGAGCCCGCTTTGCTTGTTTGCATAACTAAAGTTAGGATGATCCTTCCAACCGGGATTATAGGTATTGGAGTATGGATCGTACCTTGGCCTTTGATTTGGATATAAAGCATTCACTTGTTCGGTCTCACCATCCGAATAATTACCGCGCCATTCTTTGCATCATTATCTCCATGTTACTCATCCTTTGATCAAGATGTGATGATGAATCACTAACTTCATGCACTCGCCTAACCATTGGTTCATCCCTTGTGTAGAATTGTTGCGAGTTCGCAGCCATACTTTCAATCAACTCGGTAGCTTGGGTCACCGTCTTGTTCACTAGTGCACCACCACCCGCGGCGTCAAGAAGAGACATATCACTTGGGTTGAGAGCTTCGTAGAAGTATTGGAGTATCATAACGTCACTAAATTGATGGTGTGGACAGCTTGCCACCAACCTCTTGTATCGCTCCCAACATTCATACAATGACTCTCCCACATGTTGTTTCAATCCACAAATCTCCTTGCGAATTTGAGTAGCTTTAGATGCGGGAAAATATCTCTCGAGGAAAAGTTTCTTCATCCCATTCCATGTTGTGATACTTCCGGAAGGCAAATAATATAACCATTCTTAGCATTGTCCGCCAAAGAAAAACGGGAAAGCTTTCAACATTGCTCCATCCGCATTAGTCTCCGGTGGAAGCATGGCCATAACTATGGTATAGAAGTCCATAAGATGTTTGTTTGGGTCCTCATTCACCATGCCATGGAACTTTGGTAACTCTCTAATCAACCCCGCTTGATCTCGAAGGTTGAGTTAGTTTGGATACACCATTGTTGTGTATCAAGCCTGTGAGAAGCTAGGTCCTTGAGTGTACGATCAGCCATTGTTTCTTCCTCTTTGTCCGAATCGTGAATTCACTTGATGAAGAAGGAGGAAGTGGAGTGTTAACCGCACGAATGAAATCCTTTAGTTGAGTGCCGGATCGAAGACGTATTGGACTCGGTCTGCCCTCTTAAGCATTCACCAAAGGTATACACCTGAAACAAGATTCTCAAAACTAAGTTAGATACGATATAGAATCTAACAAAGCAAGAATATAAAGCAAAAGAAAAATAAAAACAACTAAAATCGTCTGCTGCCCCCCAAGACGGCGCCAAAATTTGATGCGTGTCGTAGGTGCAATCAAATTAATTAATATTTCCACTCAATTAAAAATAATATAATGGAAGTCAAGTTCGTTCCCACGAGGAGCAAGAGATTCTAGTTGTAAAAATTGTCACGAAAGGGGGGTGTAAAAAGCAAAAGAAAATAAACAAAGCAATTAAAAGATAAAGTTGAAAGCAATAAGAGAGACAAGATCAAGGAATCCTTCTTCGTTGAAAAACAATGATTCAAGTTATGTTCTTTTCTACTTGTTATTAGTCACAGATTATCTCCATCCGTAGGATAGCAGGTCCGCTTAGCTAGCCCCAAAATCCCTTATTTCACTGAGTAACAAGTCCGCTTAGTTATCAGATTCTATTCAAAAGAACCACCTTGAGGTTCGCTTACAAGATGTAATTCCTTTGAATGCATTAAGATTTATGAATTTAGGTTTAGTACTAGTAGTTAAACCTGGTTCGCTTGGTTCACTTTCTAGCGTTGTTTCTACACACAATTGCTCCACTAATCCCTCCGCAAGGTATCGTGTTTTCTACTTGTGTAAAGTGTCGAGAACGATTACGTATTCCCTAACTTATACTAGATTTAGATCAATTAACAAATCAATTTAGCGTGCACTCCAAACAATCTATCAATCAATCATGAATGAATTAACATTCCTATTAGTAAAAACAATCGATAATCATGTGAAAAATCTCAAGATAGAATTGAAACAAAACTCAAATCATATATTAAGAACTAGGAATTCATCCTCAATCAATAAGAAAATTAGCTACTCATGCTTTTGAAATTCACACAAATAATAAATATTAAAAGGAGAATTTTCAAGTTCACACAAATAATTAAGAAGAAGAATTTTAGAAAAACAAGCAAAAACACAAGTGTTGTGTGTGTAGAGAGGTGTGTAAAAGATGTAGAAAACTTCTCTATTTATAGGCTTCAATATTCTCCAAATCTTCTAAGGAATAGAATCCTTTTCCTTTAACAATTCAATTTCCAAATTCAAGTCTTTCTCTTCTTCCATCTTCTCTTTCCAAATTTGAGCCCAATTCTCCATCCAATTCCTAGTCCAAGTCTTCACACCCATGAGAGGAATCCATAGAAAATTCTGGAATTTTTGGCTCGCCGGAAAACTGGTATTATGGCCGGAATCCGGCCGGAATAAGTCGCCGCACGGCCACCCGAAAATTTCTCCGTCAAGGGAATATTCGACGGAATATTCTCATGTCCACCGTTAGGACTAACGGTCAAAGTGGTCAAACCGTCACCAACGGTCAAGGGAAAGGAATGAGTCGGACACCGAGTCGCCTTCTACCCACCGACTGGTCTTATGGGGTGAGTTGAGTCGCATTTGAGTCACCGAGTTATCCGAACGAGCCACCGAGTCAACTCATCGAACCGAACTCCGCCCGAAACTGCTTTTTATTTCGTGATTCCCAGTGAGTTCAGCCTCTCTTCTTCCCCGTAACAAGCCTAACATTCATCTATAGTTTCAAGACATTCAATACAAAGATTCCCCTCGTGCGAACTTCACCCATTCCAAGTGTAGTCAAAGCTCAATCTCCCCGCACCGAATTCTCGACCTCGCCCGCATCTCCATCTCATAAGATCAACACCGGCCACTCAAGCCATTCTCAAACACATTAACTCAATCACCAATTCCATAAACTCAACTCTTGCTCGCAATTTTGCAGAACCACCAAAGCAATCTCGCACAACCCTCAGATCCCGAGTTTCATTTGTGCAATAACTCACCTTCATCATCCAGCCTTGTAGCATCACTTGCACCACCTCGTGCATCTTCTTGAGCATCAACACACACTCGAGCAAGTACCCATTTCTAATCTCCACAAACCAACAAAGATCGTGGTCTTCTCTTGGTTCAATTTCTTCACCATCTCAATTGACTAACAATGACTCCAAAACCCATCTCTAGTTCTTTGATAATGTAACCATCTCCATTCACGCACCATCAAGAACAATTTTCACTTCTTCTTCTCTCTACTGTCGCAACTCAACTTCTCGATTTTGGTCTCTCACTTTTGATCGCAACAGCCCTTTCTTCATCGATTTCCTTCTCGTTCTTCGCCAGCCTACCAATCAACACCGTAACCCTCTCTCGATTCACAAAGAAACCCTAATTCAAATTTCAATTTCTTCTTCTCCGTTCACACATCGATCTCAAACCCATTTCTATTCTTCAATCCACACCCATCTCGCTTTGCTCGATCTATCAATCTCGACCACAACATGATTCGATTGAGCAACAAATCATCAATTCGAACCCAATAACAAAATTTCAATTCTTCTCTCAATCTCTCGATTTATTTGTCGGAAAAAATAGCTGCTACGCTTGATTTGATTTCCTCCACAGTTTTGCCATGCCTTTTCTCTTTTCTTAGTTTCATGAAAATGAATTAAACGAAAGATATTTCTTGCTTTTAGGTTCGAACATGGGACGATATTTGCACCCATTATAGCCACCCATTGATAATTACAAATTTTCTTCTAAATGATAAGGGGTACTCCAATGATAACCCCTTAACCATAGTCGGTTTGCGTTTAGTATACCTCCAAGAAGAGTTACCCCTTAACCTTGACTCGGACTCCATATAGTGCTTTCCCCCGTGAAATGACAATTCTCGCCTTTTTGCTCAATTTTGGTAATTTCTTCTTCTTTTCCTCCGTGCGACTCCATAGTAGCTATAAAACTCAAAACAAGCGTAAAATACATAATTTACAAGAAAAATAACAAAGAAAGCATAAACAATAGATAGTAAATAGGATGTATTCTACACCCTATCGTTTACGGTTTACACCAAAGACAAGAAAACAATAAAAAAAATTGAAAGAGAAACACTGGAGTACACAGCTGGAATATGCTTGCCCACTTTATCACTACCGCGCTACCGCTAACACCATGACGTGATAACAAAGATACGAGGTAAAAGGGGAGCCAACCCATTTCATAAGCATAACACTTTTTGAATTTGAATAAGGAAAGGATTTCCTATTTGAGCTACGTATGGGAAGAGGCAACTGGGCCCGCAGGAACAAGTCCAAGCCACGCCAAGCCAGCACCGTGCCAAGCCAATGGTCCACACCATACCGAAATCCAAGCCGGCGTCCATGCCTAACTGGCGTCTACACCAAGTCGGCGCCCATTCCAAGACGATCCGGTCATTTACCAAACGCGTTTCCCGGATGCGCTTACCCGATGCGCTGCCGCACGCACATGCCGTAAGGCGCTTCGTAAGCGCTTGCCAGACGCGCTACTGCACGCACATGCAGTGCACACATACCGCACGCGCATGCCAAACCAGCACCACACTTTGTGCTAACAGTTTGCATCCTTCCCGGGCGCTAACATCTTGCGCCCTTCTAGCACCATCCTCGCGCCCTTCGAAACGGCGCCATGGCTCCGTAACTTCGTGATCAAAACCGTGTCATCTCTCGCACGATACACTTACGATCACCAACTGCAGCCACTTCCGCCACCACAACGGTTCTTCAAGCATGAAAGCTCCAACCGTCACTGAGACGCTACTCCACCATCGAGAAAGATTTCGGAAGATCCGGAAGAAGTCGACCTCCTTTTAGCACTCGTGTTGATTCGATGAAAAGACAAAAGATACTTCACAGCAGACGCTTATATAGATGAAGAGGCTCGCGTTGCTATTGAACGCCTTGATGAGAAGGGGATAAGCAATCCAATTTCGTCACACGTGAAGATCGGGAAAGACTTCTCCAAAATCGAAAGCAAGGGAAATCAACAACTCTCCCGAGTTCACGGAGACCTTCTTCCGTTCTGGACCCGCATAATGGGAACTTCGCCCACAAAGTCGTACAGTCTATGATGAAACAATTATGTGAGATTCTATATTTCTCCAAGGCATAGCGTCAAGACATATTTGCACCCTCAACCGCACCGCATCGGGAAAGCAGCGCTTTCCATCCAGGGAAGCCATTCCCTAACCCCAACCTCTCCTAAAGCACGATCGACGGATGTAACTCGGGGACTCCTAACTCTGCTCTCTTGAGGGATGTCGAGTTTGACAGAACGTGACGCGGCCTCCGACTTCAAAATGGTAGCCGTCAAGGCTCGAGAGTTGCAAGATGTCGCATCAACGTTCTTCCGTATAGTAGCTACGCATCAACGTTCTTCACGCTCGCTTCAACGTTCGCTTCAATGCCACTCCTTCCTGCAAAGGGTCGTCCCGCCATACTCCCCATATCAAGGAACATAGTCACAACCAGCCAATCTTCGTAGTCATGGACACCTTTTAATCCATCTCGCCAAACCCGTGATTATGGATAGTTTTTTCGCTTACGCATCCACCCAATCCTTTTACGTCCACTAAGCCCATAGAATATCAGCCAACCTACTTTGTTACCACGACAATGTAGTTTCTCCCGATTACATCTCCTACCAAGAAATGTTGCCCCTCATTCGTTGATACCAGTAGAGCTTCACCGCAGCAAGAAAGAATTACTACAAAGATGAAAACACGTAAACCATACTTGAGAACGAAAGATATACACGGATCCCTTCACCGTCAAAGCTCCAAGAACAGTCCACCAAAAATCCGTACCCACAACAAGGTCTTCTACTCTTCAAGGGTGCAGCGCAAGAACATCATCACCTCTCTGTCTAGAAGACGCCTTCAACACTTTACGAGGCCACAGAGGATCCCGAGCCTGCACTATCCGAATATGTCATCATGTAATTTCGAGCATCCCGGTGTCACATCCGGTAAGAGTACGATAGGTTTATATCAAATCCCGTGGAGAGGGGATTCAAGGCGATATAATGAAAGTAGGTTATGCATGGGGACTACCAACGTGAGATGCTTTCACTCCCCTCAACCAGGTTATTACTTATTTCAACATCATCACTATCGAGGTTTTACGAGCCGCGGGAATTTATCAACATGAAGCCGTACATGTGCACCGAAAACTCCAAAAGCACGCCAGAAGGTTACATTCACGTATTCATCCATGCCATCATATCAAACCGAAGTATGACCGGGGACTTCTCACCGCATCCCATTTCGTAAGATAGTCCAAGATTCAAAGATGGTTTGAATGATTAACTTGGAACAAAGTCCCGGAAGACTTGATAAAGCATCGCATCGGCAATGGAACGTCTCCTATTTCACCCCGGGTGCCGTAAGTTTTCAACCATGCAAGCATTCACAACAACTTGAACATGTCCATGCCGAAGTCCGTGGAATAACATCGTTTTTAACCCTCTACTGTCGTTTACAACGACTTGGATACTATTGGCCGGAGATGGAAGACCAATCTCGATTACTCCTTAAGATCCCTGGCGGAGGAACATGCACAAGACAGCGGTAAATGAGATTTCATGCATACAAATCACCCATGTAAAATCCAAGGTTTAGCCATGTAAAATCCAGTAGGTTTTTAAGGAAGGAGATCTCTGTGCTAAAAACCGCCAAACACATCCAAAGAAGATGCATCAGCACCAAAGTTTTCTCCCAAATGGGAAGGGTCGTACATAATCACTAAAGCGTATGATAGTGGTTACTACAAGATGGGGAAAGCTAGAGACAGTCATCAACTAAAGTGGCTTAAGGCATACTACGCCTAATCACTTCCCCCGCAACATGCTACATCAAAATTCCTACTCTTCAAGTCTCGAGTTAAATCTTCAATTCTCTCGAGACTCCAAGGCCAAAGCTTTCTCCTCTTCTAGCATGGCTTGTGGCGGTGAATCACACCAGCAAGAATACCACTCTCGTCGACTTTCACAATATTGAGACGATGCCGCAACCGGTGATATTAAAATCCAAGGATTCACAGTGTGGACACCATGTTCTCCCACCTTTGAATGGCTAACTCTGCAAGAAAGCACGGATGGACATATTCTCCATCTCAAAGAATCATTGGCAAAAGACAGTTCACTACGGAAACCAAGACGGACGAACAACACTTCATTGCGCTCCTGGTAGCGATATGGCCGTATGTCTTCCATATCCTCGTATAAAGGACCACGAATTCTTTTCGCACCAGGAAACCGCCAACATTCCGATAATTGGAGGAGAGACACCTCATACGAGTCTCGAATGACAATCCCGCATAGGGGTATTCATAACAAGAGAGCCCTAAACGCCGTTCTCCAAGTCTGCAGCTATCAACGAGTTTGGATTTGAAGGGAGGGGAACGACTAGGTCATACTCGTCAATAACAGTAACGCATGCTCCAACGGGATATCTCTGCACAAAAGAGAAATTTTCCATTCATCCAACAAGCGGTAAAGCGTACGTCAATCCACCAAAGAAGAAGAAAACATACCGGTATGATTTTCTTAACCCGAATAACCTTTGTTGGGATGCTCCTCGCAAGAGTCGACCTCGCGCCTTCACCCGGGAGAATCTGGCTGGTTAGAAGATGATTCGTCTCTCCAGGCGACATGACAAAGAGAGAAACTCAACAAGAAGAACCCTTTCTCAAACGAGGGAGATGATGCAATTACGTTGGGTATGAATACGGAACCTTAAAAAGGAAAGGAAGAAATGAGGGACATAACGCTCCGATTTTGGCATGGATAATGCCCTCGATTGAAGCTGGCGTGAAGGAAGGCAAGATAAGGAAACTTTGCTATCCTGTAGAAACACCTACTCCTCCTTGTTTACATCGGTCCCGCCAGCTAGCACGATCAGCTTCCCACATTACGCCGGTCCCACCCGCCTAGCACGCCGCTTTCCAACTCACGCCCTACTTCCCAACGTCGCCCAAGTTGCACCGGCCCCACCAATTGCGCCAACTTCCCAATGACCGCCCAAGTCGCGCCCGGCTAACACACTCGCCTTCCCCACCTTGCGCCAGGCCCCGCTTGCCTAGCACGCTCGGTTTCCCAACTCGCGCCAACTTCTCAATGCCGCCACCTTCCCGTCTCTCACACGCGCTAACTTCCCAATTGTGCGCCTCCCGATTTCGCAAAACCGCCGCAGAGGCAAGGATTCCAAATCCTATTTATAAAAAGGTCAGACAAGCCTCCTCAATTCTCTTTACGATTTGTTGTTGATAATTTGTCACCATCTTATGCTTACCTCACAACAAAGCTCCTGTTCCGAGCTAAGCAGGGGACTTAATGTTGATGGTGGTTTTTAAACAAAGGGTGAAATCGTAAAACCCCAAATAACCTAATGTCACCAGTGACACATTTATTAGGACATTTAATGCATGTAGTCATTAATTAATAGGGGGTATTTTTTCAAATTAGGGTTACAATGAACAAAACCCTAATTCCCCTCCGTGCCAATGGCAAATCATGCCACCACACCTAGCCCAAGCTAGTCGCACCTCTCCGTGCCAATGGCAAATCATGCCACCCACACCAAACGCGCCAAAGCATGCCAACCATGCTAGCAGCACCTGCGTGCCAATGGCAAATCATGCCAGCCACACCAGCCCAAGCCAGCCGCGCCATGCCAAATGCACTCTGCCTTGGCCCTAGCTACGCTAATCACACCACGCCAAGCCAAACACACTTACCTTGGCCCTAGCCGCACCTCTGTGCCAATGGAAAACCATGCCAGCCACACCAAAACTCGCCAAAGCATGCCAACCATGTTAGCCGCACCTCCGTGCCAATGGCAAATCATGCCAGCCACACCAAACGCGCCAAAGCATGCCAACCATGTTAGCCGCACCTCCGTGCCAATGGCAAATCATGCCAGCCACACCTAGCCCAAGCTAGCCGCACCTCCGTGTGATAGGTGTAGAATACACCGTATTTACTATCTAGTATTTATGCTTTCTTTGCGAGTTTTCTTGTAAATTATGTATCTTATGTTTGCTTTTGAGTTATTAGGTACTCTGGAGTCGCACGGAGGAAAAGAAGCGGAAATCATTCAAATTAAGTCAAAAAGGCGTAATTGTCATTTCACATACTATTGGGAACCAAACCAAAGGTTAAGGGGCAACTCTATTGGTGCAGATCCATTTTGTGGTTAAGGGGTTGCTAGATGGGTGGCCCTTATCCGTAAGGTGGGTGTCTTGTTAGCACCCTAATCCTCTTGTACCCTAAATCGAGAGTGTTTCTCTCTGCTCACCTCATTTCATTTCCACCCGAAAAGATGAGAGAAACAACAACATCCGAGTGAATCCGGTGTTGAATGTGAGAAGAGATTGACGAGCTCGCTTCGAGATCGAGAAATATTGACGCCGCCGATGAGTAGATGAGAGAGGATGATTAAGACTCGAGAATCGGAGAAGTTTGAAGCTCAGTTAGGGTTTGTAGGATGATGTTTCTGTGGTGTTTGAAGAGATGGTGATACTAAAATTGATGGCAGAATCGATATGGGTTTGCTAGAAATAGTCGAGATAAGGGTTTTGAGATGAAATCGATCCTGGTGGCAATTTCGTGAGTCTGGTGGTGATGAAAGCAAAGACTGGATTAAAGATGGATTAATGGGACTGTGAGAGACAATGGAGATACTCGAGTTATTTGTTGCTGAGAAGATTGAGCAAACGATGGGTTAATCGATGGCGAGTTGCGATGAAGATGGAGATGGGATGGTAGCTCGAGATGGTGGTACTGATAGAGTTTGAGATAGGTTTCAGAAAGGGGATCTGGTGCTAGAATTTAGGGTTTTTCTGAAGTTCAATTGAATTGAAGAAATTTATAACCGAAGTAGCAGAAGAGAGAATTTGAGAGTTGGGTATTGTTTGAATTCATATAATAGTCGAGATTGAGATCGAGGAATCATGGAAGATAAGAAGAACACTGCAGTTATAGTGAGGCAAAGGTGGTGACATTGGATTGCAGGATGGCATGACAGGATAGCTGGCTTTGTGAATTTGAGCATGAGTTGCAGTGGGGTGGTACTGAAATTACAGCCCGGCACAAGTGAGTATGTATGAGGTGTTGCGGTGATGGCATTGCAAGATGGAGCTGGTAATCTGTGCATCTGGTCTTGGGATGCTTCCATTGATGGGTTGAGAAGGAAGATACAAATGCTGATGTTGTATAAACTCAAAATGGCAGGAAGCAATGCCGTTTTAACAGTGAGATGCAATTGTTGCACAAGAACAAGGAATATGGAAGCTAGGGTCTGGGTGGTAATGAGTTGTTGCTATTGATTGAAGTGAAGATGGTGATTCGATTTTGCATCCGTGAAGAGCTGGTGCTGGCCTGTGATTGAATGGGTTTTTGCAGCTGTAGGATGAGTGTTATTGAAGCAGTACTAGCATGAGGAGTTGATCTAGTATAGCTATGACAATATAGCTAAGATGAATGAATTGCAGGTTACATTGGGGATTTTGGTCCTGAGATGTGCAGGTGGAGCTAATGTTGGTGTTGCAGTGGTGTTTGTGTGGGTATGAGCTGCAATTGAGTTGGATTCGAGCATATCCTGCTGTGGTGCTACATTATTACAGGGGCATGTTAGTCGTGGTATGGCTGTTGATGCTGTTGGTGGGAGCAGTGTGAAGTTGCAATGATATGGGTCTTTGGTTATGACTCAAGTTCTTTGGTTATGATTCAAGTTCTTTGGTTGTAATGAAGAATTGAGCTCATTCTTGAGCTGTTATGAATACAGGGAGTAGATTGAACTGAAATTGCAGTTGGCTGAGTTTCAAGCCAACAAGGAAATGCATGCTAGGTTATAGGTGATGGTGCTGAGAAGGAATGGCTGGAGTCTCTGGAGCTAATGCGGTTGAGTACCTGAGATAACATGAAACTGTGGAGCTGTGTGTGCAGGCTAGACCACGTAGTGTGGCTGAATTGAAGTGCTGCGAAACTGAAGCCAAGAATGCTAAAGACAGAGTTGGTTGTGTAGGCAAGAACTAAAATGGAGGTTACAGGGGGTTTTTGCGAGGTGTTCGAAGCTTGAAAGAGCACAACAGTGATGGCATGAATCTGTGGCCGCCGTAGCAGGCGTTGTAGCATTGCAGATGGAGCAGGGAAGAAGTTATGCTGTGAAGAACCAAGAATTAGAATTGGGAATTTGAAGGGAGCATAAGTGCTGGTAAAGTTGCAAGAGGCATAGCCATCTTGGTCGGAAGAGCACGTTGATGCATCATCCCGATGCAACACACAGCACCGACCCAACTTAGCCTATGCAAAATCGTGGTCTGTAAAGTCACCGATTAGACACCAAAGATATCCGAGTCGAGTGCTGACTCACACCCTGACTCTCCTTAACTCGGTTCAACTCGGTCTGACCGAGTTGACCGAAGTTGAACCGCTGATCCGACCCGTTGACCGGTGACCGGGCGGACTTTGCTGGCCGCGAGCCGTTTTCCGGCGCTTTTCCGCCACAATACCAATTTTCCCGGCGACGACTTTTGGGTCATATTTTCTACATGGGTTTCTCCTCTTTTTGGGCTTGGTGGATTTTCATCTAATGGACTCTGAAGACTAGACCTAATTTTAGAAGTTGGAGAAAAGCTATAAAGGGAAGGTCTTCTACAATTTATGATATATCTTATTTTCTTGGAATTTTGGAGAGCCGTTTTTGGTTACATAACTAGGGTTTGCTTTTGTTCATCTCCTTCTTTAATTCAACTTATATTTTTGTGATGAACTCCATAGCTATGAGTAGCTAAATTTCTATTATTGGTTAAGGATGTAGTCCGATTTCTAAAACTTGTGTTTGCTTTATGTATTAGTTTTCTCTCTTGATTATCGCTCAATTCTCTACTGTTTTTATGATCACATGATTGAAGTATTGTGATAGGATTATGGTGTTTGATTAGTTAAGTGGCCAATTAATTGAACTTGCATCTTAGTCCATAGCTATTTTAGGGTTTTTCATCAAGCGATAACCTTGAATACAAGTAGCATGATATGTTTACGGTTTGTAGTGATACACTCTCGTAATCATATGTAGAGTTTGACCATTGTCCTAATTGTTATGTGCAACGCATGACAATTGCATTGATTAGCCTATTCCTGAAACTTAATGCTCATAGGAATTGAACTTGATTAGCGCAAGGCGTTAGGTTATTCTTTAGGTAGATTTCACATACGCAGCCCTAATGTGTGTGTTGAATAACTTAGGAAATTAATATATTATCTTGCTTTCTTGATTCTCTAGGCTTTTGATAACACAAGAGATTAAATCGTAATTCTAATCATATATGCAAGCACATGTCTAAGATTGAAGATGAATTCCTTGACCAATATCTCTCTCCATTGATTAATTTCTACAATTTACTTTGCTTTTAATTTACTTTTATTGCTTACATAAAATTCTTAAATCCCCCAATTGGTTACTTTAAGAAATTGATTACGAAATAACTACAATTGCCTCTCCGTGGATACGAACTCTTTCTTATCATATACTTTAGGAAAGTGAAATTATTTTTGACGATACGACAACGACATCGTGCCAATGGCAAATTATGCCAGCCACACCAAACGCGCCAAAGCATGCCAACCATGCTAGCCGCACCTCCGTGCCAATGGCAAATCATGCCACCACATTTAGCCCGAGCTAGCCGCGCCATGCCAAACGCACTCGCTTGGCCCTAGCTATACCGGGTCACGCCACGCAAGCCAAACACCCTTACCTTGGCCCTAGCCGCGCCATGCCAAAGTAGCGCCCGCACCTAGGCTTGCAAACCATGCAACCTAGGCCAAATTGGCCACGCATGCCATTGGCACGTGCCAACACGCTCGCCGGGTAGCTTTTCCTACCAGGGCGCGACCCAAATTAGCCACGCATGCCATTGGCATATGCCAACACGCTCGCCGGTAGCTTTTCTACCTGGGCGCGACCCAAATTGGCCACGCATGCCATTGGTACATGCCAACACGCTCGCCGGTAGCTTTTTCTACCAGACGCGACCCAAATTGGCCACGCATGCCATTGGCACATGCCAACACGTTCGCCGGGTAGCTTTTTCTACCAGGTATGATCCAAATTGGCCACGCATGCCATTGGAACATGCCAACACGCTACCGGTAGCTTTTTCTACCTGTATGCGCGACCCAAATTGGCCACGCATGCCATTGGCACATGCCAACACGCTACTGGTAGCTTTTTCTACCAGGGCGACCCAAATTGGCCACGCATGCCATTGGCACATGCCAACACGCTCGGTAGCTTCTCTTACCGAGGATGTGGCCCTAATGGCCGAGCATGCCATTGGCACATGCCAACACGTGACGTAGCTTTTCTTACCAAAGACGTGGCCCTAATGGCCGAAGCATGCCATTGGCACATGCCAACACGCTCGCCGGGTAGCTTTCCTTACTAGGGACGCGGGCCCTAATGGCCGTACGTGGCCCTAATGGCCGGACGTGGCCTAATGGCCGAAAGCATGCCATTAGCGCACATGCCAACACGCCGCTTGTAGCTTTTCTTACCAGGACGTGGCCCTAATGGCCGAGCATGCCATTGGCACATGCCAACACGCTACCGGTAGCTTTTCTTACCAGGACGTGGCCCTAATGGCCGAGCATGCCATTGGCACATGCCAACACGCTCGCTGGTAGCTTTTCTTACCAGGACGTGGCCCTAATGGCCGGACATGGCCCTAATGGCCGAGCATGCCATTGGCACATGCCAACACGCATCGCTGGTAGCTTTTCTTACCAGGACGTGGCCCTAATGGCCGAGCATGCCATTGGCACATGCCAACATGCTGCTGGTAGCTTTTTCTTACCATGACGTGGCCCCTAATGGCCACGCATGCTATTGGCACATGCTAACACGCATCGCTGGTAGCTTTTCTTACCATGCCGTGATCCAATTGGCCACGCATGCCATTGGCACATACCAAACATGCACGCGGGTAGCCCAACTTGCAAGCCGTGCAACCTAGGCCAACTTGGCCGTACACGCCATTGGCACATGCCAAAACCCACGCTGGTAGCCTAACTTGTAAATCGTGCAACCTACCACCAAGGCATTCCACACATGCCATTGGCACATGCCACACACGCCACTAGCTTGTTTCTCCGGCATTGCCACTTGCGCCGAGGTACAACCCGCAACAAAGGCATTCCGAACATGCCATCGGCACATGCCACACGCGCCCCTAGCAGCGCCACTTGCACTCAAGGTGCAACCAACACTCGAGACATCAACACAAACTGGGGGATGCTTTCCAGTGGTCTTGGTTTGGCGGTCACACTTGCAGGCAGTACACTACGCTCACATTAAGAAAGCGTGAAAAGGAATAAAGCGGTCAAATAAATGAGGAAATAATGGTGAAAACGTTTTCACCCATAAACACCATGCGGTTACCACCTCCTCCCATTATTTCACCCTTTACTCTCTTCCTTCATGAGGCCAGGGTACGTTTCAATCTCGACTTGTATAAATAGGTCTTACCTATTTCCACCGGACAACAAGTCTCGGTCGGGAGAAAAATACAACACTCTTAAAAGGCAACTTTGTAAGCTCTCCAAAAGCTTTCATCTCTTGCAAGCTTCCGAAGCTTTCACTTTCCGATACAAGTCGAGACACTACTCTCCCTGCACTATTCTGGTCTCAACACCTTTCTTTGCTTCCTCCCCAAATCAACCCTTCTCCTCCACTTTAGACCAAGCAAGTCCGGAACGGCCATTTCTTGGTTTAGGCCAGACTTGTACAGATCGATCTCTCGAATCTATAAAGTGTTCACGTGCAAAGACATTTGTTTAGGGTTTGAACCAGCTTTCTCACTCACTACCGAATTTACCGAAATCCAATAGCAAACGATTTTTACCCATAAACAACCGCGTTGATTAAGATTATTGTGAGGTGATTAATAATACTAGGCCGTTCTTCGGAAATATAAGTCTGGTTTATCAATTGGTTCCTGTTCACCTTGATTTATCAAAAGACGAAACAAAACTCGTAGGTATTTCTGTGGGAGACAAATTTATCTATTATCGTATACTTTTCTGTGTGATACATATTTGTTTATTAAAGTCTTCGACTTTGGGTCATACCAACTCTTAGTTGTGGGTGAGATCAGCTAAGGGAATCAAGTGCGTAGTATCCCTTCGGGATCGTAGAGACATAAGGAGCGCAACCGTACCTTGGATCGGTGTGAGATTGATTTGGGTTCAACTACATTCCAGCACCGAAGTTAGTTTTTAGTAGGCTAGTGTCCGTAGCGGCTTAATCTGATGTGTGTTCAATCTGGACTAGGTCCTATGGTTTTCCGCATTTGCGGTTTCCTCGTTAACAAAACTTCTGGTGTCTGTGTTATTTCTTTTCTACATTATATTTTGTTGTTGTTGATGGTGGATTTTAGTTCAGGGCTAAAGTTGTAAAACCAATTTTGTGCCGACATCCTGCAAAGGGTAAGGCCATTTGACAAACGATGAGCGCAGAAATCCTCTCGTTTTATTTATTTGAGGCAATTCGATAAATATACAAAATTCACCCATAACGGAGCATGTAGCAATAATCCCGATATTCTGTGGATTTATAGCATTATTAATTAATGCATGACTAGCCTTGTATTTCCTGTGCTTTTCTCAAAGCATGACTCTCATTATTGGTGCGGCATGATGACTGATAGTTGCTCTCAGCAGTAGTAACATGAATATCCAAGTATCAATAATGAGGCATGCACGAAATACCCGTGACAGCTATATCTCTCTCGGTGTGTTATACTTGCCCGATTGAGCATACATCTCTCGGTGTGTTATACTAGCCCGATTAAGCATACATCTCTCGGTGTTATACTAGCCCGATTGAGCATATTTAATTTCCTAAGGAAACTGGACTGTCCATATCGGCCTCAGAATGATCACGCCACGCAAGTTGGCCGCATGATTTAACCAGCCTAGACGATCCTCGCCGGGGAGCAGGCTATCACCGCAATGACCACCAATGGCCCGTTTATGCCCCGGTCGGTCGAACACATGCCATACTCCCAAAAGCCACCAAACACCATCCCGGAAAAGGGTGGTCGAATTGGTATGGAGCAGCTTTGGAGGAAGCTCATACGAGCAAGACCACCAACGGCAGGTCTCAAAACCAGCCACGGCGTCCAACTTCGGCCGAGCATGATTGGACGGGCGTGGATTATCCCATGACCGGTCGGACAAGCTTGTCCCGCACACCGCGCGGCCCTCTCTACCCGCCTAGTCGACCATCTCCCCGACCTAGCCATAGAGCAACGTGTGTTTGCCCAAAGTATGGCCGGCGTGATGCTTAAAGGTCGCAGGAAATTCCACTAAGGTCTTAAATCGATCACGACCATCCAACTTCAGCAGCATGTTTGGATGGCTTAGATCAAGCCTATGACCGTGGGACAGTACACACATGCTCACCACCGCCTAACATGGGCCCCACACGATCGACCTCCCCAAGGGAGGAAGCATAACATGCAAAACCTATCGGTTGAAGTTACATGGGCGTGAACCATACAAAACCCTAATTAGGGTTTGCGGATGTTACATGTGTCGCTAATCGATCACGAGTCCATCTTCGCAAGCTTGGATGGAGGGTGTAGATGTAGACTTAAAGGTCCCGAGCATGTCAACATGATCACCGTGGGCCCATCTACACGCATGACCGATCGACCAAGGCCAACCATGGCCGGACGTCTCGAAATACGCGCCCGAAGTAGGCATATCGCGCGGTTTCCAACTCCTTTGTGGCATGGGATTTCTGTTGCAAATCGATCTCAATCGCTCCTATTTGCCGGTCAAATTGAGTGGCCTAGATCGCACCTTCATGGGACAGTGAGGTACTGGACGTGTACACCGAAAGCCGCCTACACGCATGGCTCTGGGTTGGTCCCGCCTAAAACACCTCCCATGCTTGGTTTCGACCAAGTCAAGAGTGATGCTTGCGCACCTCTTCAAAACCCTAAACTCTATCAACTGGCCGATGAGCGTCACAAGATCATCTAATCCATCCAACTCTACCAAGCTTGGTTGGTCAGCCCCAGCTAGGAGTTAAGAGACTAATGAAGCATCCCCATGATCACCGTCCACCACTCTTTCCACATAGAGTGATCGGCCAAAGCATGGCTCGACCATGCAGTCTCCAAACGATCACTCGAAGATGGTTGGACGTGATGCTATTCTAAGATGCTTATCCGTGACTTACTCTCGTTAAGCCTTAAAACAACGATGCTTCATACATGCTTTGAATATATTCGATGCATTACATGCATAGAATACACATGATATTTCATAAATATCGATTTCCCAAATAACTTAGTTATTTAACCTAGCACCGTATGCTACCTTTTGTGGTCCCACGATCCACACAATCGAGACATCAAGCATGTCACAAACTGGGGGATACTTACTGGGGTATTGGTCCTGGCGATTTACTGTGCAACGCGCCATCACAAGAACGTGTCGGTGAAGTCATGGACGGTTAGTGATGACGGGAGAAGTGGCAAGACCTGGTCGTGTGACACTAACACACAACTCCACTACTCCATCACTCCACTTCCTCCACTTCCCATGAGAGACGTGGGTTAGGCTTAACGACTTGTATAAATAGGTTATCCTTCCTATTTCTAAAGACGAGACAAGCACAGAAAACCAAGTGTTGTCATTCGTATCTAGAAAACACCAGAGCTGATTGCTTACATTATTACAAGCCGCTGAGATATTCGATACAAGTCATAAACAGCCAACACCTTCACAATCTCAACACCTTCTTCGCTTCCTCCCTAAGATCAATCACATCTCCTTCACTTTGTGACCGAAGCAAGTATGGAATGACCATTTCTTGGTTTAGGCCAGAATTATATAGATTGATCTCTTGAATCAAAAGCACTCTCGTGCAGTGCATTTGTTTAGGGTTTAGATTCATTTCTCATCCACACACCCAAAATTACCAAAACCAGCAGAAATAGTTTTTACCCATAAACAGTTATATAATAGAAATATCTGGGGTTGTGCGTTTGAATCAATCAATTGGAAATCCGACCTTTGGTTGTTGATTGAAATTGATTGATCCTTGAACATTGGTCTTTGGTACAGTTCAAGTGATTTCTCTTGTATTCAATTAGACTTGCATATTTCTATTTGGTTGAGTAAGAATTGAATCTAGAAAGAGAGATATAAATCTTTGATATACTTTATTAAGATTGAGTCTAGTTGATTCTCTTGAAAGTATATTGGAGTTAGTTCATACAGATTGCTAATCGAAATATTGGATGTGGTTGTTGTACCCCCGCTTTTTTCAATAAGTCAAACTCAAAATGTTTTTGCTTTACGAAAATTAAGTTTTCTGCTTCTATAAGTCCTTCTGAAAGTGTATACCCAAACTAACTTCGATTTTTTTTTACTTCCAAAAGTCAAAAGCAACTTCTAGGGTACATTCAAGCAGGCTATAAGCCATATTTAGCTTTTAGCTTTCGTTTTTTCGGCTGAGGTGCACTAGTGGAATAAATATTATGCTATAACGGATTTTATAACTGTGTCTTAAAATCACACACTAGTAATAATCTATCTTTAACGAGACGGTAATCATAAAGCCGTTTGAATGAAACACACATTTAAATAACTTCTTAATAAAGGCGTTATTCAAACACAACTTATATTAGTCGTATGACAGTGAGACACACTTAATACTCATGCTTTGTGAGACGCCATCTATATTGGACGTGCGGGAAAAACGAATATCTAAACTGCGTCTCGCTAAAAAGTAATCTATATTAACGTGTCATATAAAATGGATACTATGGACTGGAATGAGTTTAGTAACAACTTTAAGGAAGTTAGTGGTGGTGGTTCTTCTGTACAAGATGGCCATTCTGATAATGGTAAACAACAAGACAACAACGAAGGTTATATATCTGAACTTATGATTTATGTTTTGTCTTGATTGTTTATTGATGTATATAAATAATAATGTTTGGCGTGCAGACGATAGATACCAGCAGTTATTGGAGACTAATGATGAAGCCGACGGTAACTTTTATGAACTTATAGCATGTGTATGTTACTTATATGGAATCTTTATCCATATTTAATGTTTCGTATTTCAATGCAGATAAACTAAAAATTGATGGACCACTGATTGACCTTGGACATGATTTTTTACAAATGAACTGGAAGAGGACAATGGTTTTGAAGTGGTTAATGGGTTTCCAGTTGATCGATCTCTTAAAATTCCTAATGGGCCTCGACAGTGGTTTAATGACTATGAAGATATTTTCGGTGAAGATTCATTAGATAATGAAGAGTTATTTCCTGAAGATGCAGAGGTTGAACACGTTGTATAACCAGGTTTATTTGAGGTGGGCTTACAGTTAGTGATAGGTTGGCATTTAAAAGACACCTCAGAGCTTATTGTGTTCGACATGGAACTCAGTATAAGTTGAAGAAGAGTGAAACCTTGATAATCAGAGCTGGCTGCAAGTTCTCTGGACCGCCTATGAATTGTCCATGGTTTATGTATGCCAGAAAGCTTCCTAATGAACCTAAATTTAGTGTTAGAGCACTGTTGCCGGTTGAAATCGCAAGCGTTGCTATCTCAAGCTTGTTTGTCAAGTTTAGTTGCCAAAACTATAAGCCTTGATTTCTAGTCTACTTATAGCTAAGTCTCGGATTAGGATAGAAAGTGTAGTTGAGCATTAGACTTCACGGCTTTCATCGATTGAAGACGAAGAACTACTAAGGGGAGCTTGTGGAACTTCATCAACAAAAGGTATGTGGAGATTTGAAATCATCTATCACTCAAAAGTCTATCTACTCTATCTCCTACTTGAGACAAAAGTCGTATAGCTATATAGACTTCGATTAAACACATTTGATATTTCGAGCTGAGTTTAACTCACTTACATATTTCTCGAATTATGTGTTGGTAAGCTTTCGCTTTGACCAAGTTCATCTTATATTATCGATTTAAAGTCAAAAGATGATCATGTGAAAATCGCCTGGTAACATCTTACATGATTTGTGTGAGATAGTCATTTGATGTAGACTCGGAATGTTTTGTATTGAACATTCGATCACTTGAAAATTACTTTAAATCTAATAGTTTTTGTGAGACAGCTATTGTCATCTTCCAAGAATGTTTCAATGATTGAAATGGGAGTTTAGAACAAATAACCATGATTGGATATAACACAGTATGCTTACTTGTATGCTAACTGTTGCAAGTTATTTCAAGTCCGGGAACCATGGTATGCAGACAAGTATGCGTACTGATTGATTTAATAGATGTCCGGGAACTAAGTACATACTGGAATGCGTGTCTCGGGCGTGAGGTTCAAGTTCCGGACTTAACTGAGTTTCGTGGTATGCGTACATGTTCGCATACTGGCGAACCCAAACTTAGTCCGGCCACTTAGGTATGCGTACGCGTTTGCATACTTGAGTAGGTTATGTTCTAAAATCGGTTTGTTCATGAACTAATACATTTATATAATAAAGAATGCAATCTTTTGCAAAATCGTGGCTATAATGTTCATGAATTGATTCGAGTGGATCAAAATCGATTTTGCTTCAATTGTATCTTGTATACTTATATGAGAATATAAACAATTGAACAACTCTAGAACTAGTTTCATTTGAGTCATTTGAACTAGTTATGGTTAAGATGAATATGGTTGATATGAAAGTGTTCATATGGATAACTTCGGTTAACTATTGTTGAGCCAACAAAGGTGTACATGTTTAGGTATGGTTACTCATATCTAAATGAAGTCATTTTTCATTTGTGTGTAACAAGCTAAGCTCGATCTAACGGTTGAAAAATATCATCTAACAAAGTGAATATTGAATGCTTTGTTACCAAGGTAATATTGATTGCAAACCCTAATTTAAATAATATATAAAGGAAAACTCTAGTAATTGGGAAACCTAATCCCCACACCTCCTGTGTGATACTAGTCGTGACTAGAGTCGATTCTCCTTTAACCTTAGGTTTTTCCAAAACCCTGTAGGTTAACGACTTGAAGACTTCATTAGGATTGAGAAGCCAGACCCAACTATTTTCTCTGTAGTTGCGCGTTTTGATATTGTTGTTTTTCTATCGTGGTTGAGTACTACCTTCTCTAAGATTTGCTCGAGATTTAATCTCCGATAGGCAAGATAAAAAGTAGTCACAAACATCTTCGTCTCATCGTTTATGATTCCACAATATCTTGTTTCGCTACCATACAATTAAGATTATTATGAGGTTATTGATATTTCTAGGTTGTAGACTTGAATATAAGTCCCAGATATCAATTGGTTCTTGTTAACCTTGATTTATCAAAAGACGGAACAAAACTCATATGTATATCCGTGGGAGAGATGATTTATCTATTCAATAGACTTTTCTGTGTGAGACAGATTGGTTTATCAAGCCTTCGACTTTGGGTCATAGCAACTCTTAGTTGTGGGTGAGATCAACTAAGGGAATCAAGTGCGCAGAATTTTGCGTGGTTCTAGAGGCGTAAGGAACGCGAACTGACCTTGATGAGTGTGAGATTGGTTAGGGCTCAACTACATTCCAACCGGGTTAACTTGTAGTAGGCTAGAGTCCAGAGCGGCTTAATACAGTGTGGTGCTCAAATCTGGACTAATTAATGGGTTTTTTACATTTTCGAGTTTCCTCGTTAACAAAATTTCGTGTATGTGTCCGCATTATATTTGTTTATATAATTTAAATATCACAAAGTTGTGCGTAAGTCCAATCAATTGTGAATCCAACCTTTGGCTGTTGATTAAATTGATTGACACTTGGATATTTGTTTTTGATATCGTCCAAGTTATTTCTTATATTCAATCGGGCTCGCAAGTTCCTATTTGTTTGATTGCAGATTGAATTGAGAAATAGAGATATAACTCTTTGATATACTTTTCTTAAGACTGACTTTCTAGTTGATTCTCTTTAAAGTATATTGGAGTTAGTCCATACAGATTGCTAAGAGAAATATTGGGTGTGGTTGTTAGACCCCGCTTTTCATTTAGCATTAAAGGTTTCAGTTTGGAACACACCTATATTGTAGACCCATTAGGGAGAAAATCGGCTAATCCTGAATTTGTAGCTCAATGTGTTATCGAGAAGTTGAAGACTTCAACCACATTTGTTTTACCTAAGCCTGCGAGATCGCAAATGACTTCTCGGACAAGCCACAACACTTTCCATATCATGTTGCTTTGAAAACCAGAAACATCATACTGGAGAATATCAATGGTAGCTATGATGAAAGTTACAAACTTCCAAGTTTGTGTTAAATGATTAGAAGGACTAACCCAGGCTCCATAACAAAATTCACATATGGGAGGTAATCTTCTGATTAGAAATTTAAAGTTTTGCTTACCTTAAATGGTATTTTGATAAACATTACTTAATCTATTATTTTTTGTTATTATAGGAACGATAAATGCTTTGATTCTCATCGTATCCTTTGATGCACCCATGAGGGGTTTTATAAATGGGTGTAGACAAATTGTAGGCTTGGATGGCTGCCACCTCAAGGGAAAGTATGGAGGTTGTTTACTTTCGGCTACTTCTCTATATGCTCGGAATGGATTGGTGCCTTTAGGCATAATGATATGTAGGAACGAATGTTTTGAGAACTGGTATTTCTTTTTGAAAGATCTCAAACCCGGATTAATTTATCATAGGTTGCAACAGAACTTCATCTCTGACAGACAAATAGGTCTGTTAGAAGCAAATGGACCCTACTATTTCCTCGGTGCCCCACACAGATTTTTGTATTAGGTGATAGGTGTTATAAAACACCTAATTTTATATCTAGTATTTATGCTTTCTTTGCTATTTTCCTTGAGAATTGCATCTCTTATGTTACTTTTGAGTTACTTAGGTAGTTCGAGTCATTGGAGCAAAAGAAGTGACGCGCTCAAAGTTGGGTTTCTTCTTATCATGTTGAGGAGAACGAAGAGACAAAGCCACCGGGTGTAAGAATGATGTCACCACGACGTCGTACGAGGAAGCTATGCGCGAAAGCATTAACAAAGCTCGTCGACTTCCTAGAATCGACAATAAAATAAGAGGAGTTATACCGTCAGGTCTTAAACCGACAATTGAAATAGAGTATGCTATCACCTGGGTGCCCCTTATACAATTAAGGTGTCATGATAAATCTTATCATCTATGACTCATCCTTGAAACCATTATTGGGTTTTATGTTTGTCCGAAAATTCAGAGAAGAGATGAACTAATTGCGGTGGCAGGTGAAAAAATGATTGAGTGATTAGGGGGAGAAATAGTTGTTGCTTTGCAATTCAGAGAAATGGGTTTTGATTGTTCTTTTTCTTTGGTGAAGATTAGAGAGGTGGTAACTCAAATCAGGTTTTGAATCAGTATGAAGTTGATGCCGTCAATGGAGGAAAGAGATCCGAGTTCTCGTGCAAGGAAGGAATTAAGAGATGGGTTTTGTTTGAACTGTAATCTGATGCCGAGAAAGATGCTGAGATGGAGATTGAGGTTAGGGTCTTGAACTTGATGTTGAAACTGGAACTCGAATTGCAGTGAGATACAGCCGATGTTGGAGTAGTTTGAGAGGCAATCGATGATTCTAGAGCAGAGTCGCCGATAATCGATGAAGAATTAGAAAGAAATCGATCTCGGTGTGATGTTGCTGAGAAGATCGAAACCGAAAGTTAAATGGGTATTGAATTTGGTAGCCGCTGTAATCGAGAGGAAGATATTGAGTTTCATGGGTTAAGCTGTGATACAGTTCAATAGTTGAGGGTTGAATCTGTGTTTCCCTGGATTTCAAGAAGAAGGATAAGAAGACGCTGAGGAAATTAGGGGTTTGGTGAAGATTCAGTGAGCTTGAGATGGGTGTTGAACAGCTGTGAAGATTCAATTGTTCTTGGTGCTGCTGGGATGAACTCGATTTGGGTTTGATTGATCAAGAACATGCGACCGCCCGTTAATCTGAGACCAGTAAGAATTGGTTGTGGTGTTGATTCATGGAAAGTGGCAAGGTGATGATCTAAAGGTCGGGGCTCATTTTGGTTAGAAATGGAGTGAAGAGCTTGATGAGCAGGTCAGGTGGGAATGTTGCCATGAGCTGCAGGCCAATATTGCAGTGCAAATGGTTCATTGGCTGTGGTTGAATGAGTCTGGTGGAGTTAGATGGCAAAGAATTGAAATCATGTTTGATGATGCTGGTGCACATGAAGTTGGAGCTGAATGAGTAATTGCAGCTGAGTACAAGGAAAAGGCAGAGCTGGTGCTGCTGGTTATATTTTGCTGTGGATTCAACTAGTTTGGCATATGGGAATGGTTCTTATTTTAGATGAATGAGTAGGACAGGTCAAATTGCAGAGTGGTGTTGAAATGGCTATTGCGGTGATGGTGCCGGGTGACCTAATTGCGGTGAAGAGTCGGTGTCAGAATAGGATGCAAGGGCTGATGCTGGGACTAGTGAAGTTGCAATGGTAATGAAGCCGCGCATGGTCAAAGCTATGGAGTAGAGCACTGGTGAAGTGCAACTCGTGTGGTTCTCGTGGTTTGTGAAACTAATGATGTCCGGCAGAGGTTGAGGCGTAATGGGTAGTGTTTAGCTTGTGCACAGCAGCCGGGCTAGTTGATGTTGCGTGCCAGGGATTGCGGGGAAGTTGCAAGTCGGTGGTGGCAATGGAAATGGAGGTTGGATTGCAGTGTGCAACAATGGCTCATGACTTAATGTGCAGTGAGTTGAAATGAATAAAGAAGTGGTCAATGGTGCGTTATTTTTTGGGTGGTGTTTATAGCCAAGAAAATTTCTGCAATGCTGGGTCATGGGTGCGGCTGTGACTCGAGAAGAGGGCAAGAATGTGAGCTGGGATTACAGGTAATGGCAGCAGAAACCGTTGTTTGCTTGAGGAGTTTGAGGTTGCGGGCCATAATGGCCGGATAGGCACCAAGCACAAGGATGGTGCATCATTTAGAGTGTGGCTCATGCAAGATAGCTTAGGCCTGATAACAGTGGGTTAGCCCGGCAAGATGGTTTGGCCTCGACCGACTCACCCCGACTCGGTGCTTGACCGAGTTGACCTGCCGAGTTGGATCGTTGACCATTTTGACCCGGTTGACCTATGACCGGCCCGGACTTTTCCTGGTCACCCGAGATGTTTTCCGCCGACCTTTCCGGCCAAGTTGCGACCACAATACCATATTTTCGGCGACCACTTTTGGGACATATTTTCTACATGGGTTTCTCTCTTATGGGCTTGATGGATTTTCATCTAATGGACTTTGAAAACTAGACCTAATTTTAGAAGTTGGAGAAAAGCTATAAAAGGGAAGGTCTTCTACAACTTATGATATATCTTATTCTTGGAATTTTGGAGAGTCGTTTTGTTTACGCTTCTAGGATTTGCTTTTGTTCATCTTCTTCTTCTTTTCAATTAATATTATGATGATGAACCCAAAAGCTATGAGTAGCTAAACATATTATTGGTTATGGGATAAAAGTTGATTTTCAACATGTTTTTGATTCAATGAATTAGTTTTGTCTCAAAGAATTTATTGTTTGTGATTCACAATTAATAGTGTTATAAGATTTGAAACTTGTTAGGTTGAGTCCGAATCAATCCGATTTGTGTTCATCTCTAGAGCTATATTAGGGTTTTCAATACGAAAAAGTTGTTTATCCCCGATTCTAAGTAGCATAATTGTGGGTAGTGCTTGTAGTGATATATCCTACTAGTCACAAGTGAATCATAACTTTTGTTAAAACGTTTAGTCCTTTTACACATTCGTTTGCATTGATTAGTCTTATTCCATAAAACTTAATGCTTGTAGGGAGTTAAACTTAATTGTGCTTTTACACTTTAGGTTGCTTTCTAGGAAGAATTCACATATGCATCTTTTAATATGGTTGTGATGAAAACAGGGGAATTAACGGGTTATACTTGCAATCAAGGTATCCTAGGACTTTTTAATAAATACTGAGATTAAAATACCAATTCTAATCATTGATGAAAATACATGTTTGTGAATGATACTATCCCGTGACCAATATCTTCTCCTTATTGATTATTCCAATTATTTACTTTGCTTTCAATTACTTTTATTTCTTAGATAAAACAAACATCCCCCTTGGTTACTTTAGAAACTGAAATTTTATAACAACGAAAGCCTCTCTGTGGATACGAACTCTTTCTTATCGCATACTATATTTATATCTAGTTGATTGAGAAAGTGAAATTAATTTTGACGGATTGACAACCGATCAAATTTTGGCGCCGCTGCCGGGGAGGCATACAGCTTGTTATTGAGTTTTTAGTTTCTTTTTACAATTTCTTCTTTTATCTTTGCTTTTTGTTTCTCGTCTTGTTTCTCACTTGTTCAGAGAATTGTTTTCGTGTACCTAATCCCTCGGATACTAAAGATTGGAATTATCCAAGGTGCGGATAGCTACTGAAGAGGCACAATACTCCAACCAAGTCAAAAAACAACGGACGAGCAAGAGTTAGAAGTGGACGAAGAGTTACAATTAGAAGGAGAACAAGAGGTTCCAATTAGACGAACCACAAGTTGAAGAAGAATTAACAATGGGTGATGCAAATCGTACACTCAAGGACTTGGCTTCTCATAAGCTTGATACACAACGGAGTGTATTCAAACGAACTCTACTTTTTGAGATCAAAGCGGGGTTGCTTAGAGAATTACCAAAGTTCCATGGCATGGTGAATGAAGACCCAAACAAGCATCTTATGGACTTCCACACCACTGCCATGGCCATGCTTCCAGCCGAATGTAGAGGCGGATGTAGCAATGTTGAAAGTTTTCCGCTTTTTTGATGGATAGTGCTAAGGATTGGTTATACTATTTACCTTCCTAAGTGTCACAACATGGAATGGGTGAAGAAACTCTTTAGAGAGATATTTTTCCCGATCCAAGGCTACTCAAATTCGCAAGGAGATTTGTGGGATGAAGCAAAATATGGGAGAATCCTTATATGAATGTTGAGAATGATACAAGAGATTGGTTGGAAGCTATCCTCACCACCAATTCAGTGACGCTATGAACATCCAATACTTCTATGAAGGACTCCAATCAAGTGATAGGAATCTTATTGACGCTGCGGGTGGTGGTGCACTAGTGAACAAGACGGTGTCACAAGCTAGAGAGTTGATTGAAAACATGGCAGCGAACTCACAACAATTCTTGAGTCGTGGTTCTGATGTGATTCTAAGGAGGGTGAATGAAGTGAGCGAGGTGGAGGAACTTCATCAACAAATGGGTAACATGACAAAGAATGTTGCAACAAGTTGCATCCGCTGTTATACCAAGTTCTCCTCAATCTTATGAAGACGAGCAAGCTAATGCGATCTTTCCAAATCAACCAAGACGGTATGATCCCTACTCCAACACTTACAATCCGGGATGGAGAGATCACCCCAATTTTAGCTATGCCAACAAGCAAGGTGCAATTCAACAACCTACTTTCAACCGTCCGAGTGGATTTCAACCACAACAACAACAATTTCAAAAAGAACCTCAAGCACAACAATCAATGCAAAATCAAGGTTCCGATATTGATTCAAAGCTTCAAACAATGATGCAAGGCATTTCCACCATGTTCAAAGAAAGTCAACAAGAAACTAAGAGTGCTATTAAGGAGTTTCAAACACAAATGGGCTCCATGGCTATTGATTTGAACCAATTAAAGGCACAAAATAGTGGGAAACTCCCTTCTCAACCTATTAACCCAAAAGAGGGTGTCAATGCTATTACGTTGAGAAGTGGTACACAACTTGTGCAACCCGAGGCTACTGATTCGGCAAGGTGGACACACCAAAGGAACCTGTTTTGGAGGAGAAGAATGAGGATTCTCCCCAAACTTCTGAGGTACCTATTCCTAACTCTAAAACTCCGGTTTCTACTTATGTTCCTCCTCTACCTTTCCCTCGCAGATTTGAAAGTTCTAAGAAGGCGGAACTAGAAAAGGAGATTTTAGACGTTCTAAAGAAGATCCATGTGAACATACCACTCATTGATGCTATCAAGCAAGTTCCAAAGTATGCAAAGGTGTTGAAGGACTTGTGTACCAACAAACAAAGGCTCAAAGGTAATGAAGTGCTTAGTGGGGGAGAATGCCTCGGCAATCTTACAACACAAACTCCCACTTAAGTGCAAGGATCCGGTAGTTTTGACATTCCCGTCACAATTGGTAACACAACATTTAACAAAGCTATGTTGGATTTAGTGCATCCGTTAATGTTATGCCTGAGTCAATGTATAATTCACTTGATCTTGGTCCTCTTAAAAAGGCTGAAATTGTATTGCAATTAGCCGATCGCTCTAATGTCTACCCAATGGGTATTGTTGAGGATGTTCTTGTGCAAGTTAATCAACTTGTATTTCCAGCGGACTTTTGTGTGTTAGAGATGGACCAAGGTTCACCGGACTCGTCTCTTCCATTGCTTCTTGGGCGTCCCTTCATGAAAACGGCGAAAACCATTATTGATGTGGATAAGGGAACGCTAATCATGGAGTTTGATGGAGAAATAATACGTTTTAACATTTTCGAGACGATGAGATATCCTAGCGATGTCCACTCTTGTTTCTCCATTGATGTTATGGATACATTAGCACAACAAATGTTTGAATTAAACGGTGATGATGCTTTGGAAACCGTGTTAACTACATCCATGGATAATGGTGTAGAGTGTGGTAATGAAGTCAAGGAAGCTCTTGGTGATCTTAATTCACTACAAGGATGCCCGAAAACTAATAATATCTCTTTTATTTCTTTACCATGCAGTGATGAAAAGCTTGTACCTTCAATTATTAAATCTCCGATTTTAGAATTGAAACCTCTTCCCACCACCTAAAGTACTTGTACTTGGGGTGATAATGAAGAGTTACCCGTGATTGTTTCTAATGAGCTTAGTGATTTACAGTGAGCAAAAACTTTGAGGGTACTAAGGAAGTACAAGACGGCCATAGGATGGACAATTGCCGATATCAAGGGTATAAGCCCCGCCGTTTGTATGCATAAAATTCGCTTGGAGGATGATGCAAAGCCTAAAAGGACGCGCAACGCCGTTTGAATCCTCCCATGATGGAAGTTGTGAAAAAGGAGATACTCAAGCTTTTGAAAGTGGGTAAGCCATATCCGTAAAAGTAGTACCAAAGAAATCAAAGGTGTGACAAGTGGTGGAGAATGATAAGAATGAACTTGTCCCAACTCGTGTGCAAACCGGTTGGAGGGTTTGTATTGATTATAGAAATTAAATGCCACCACTAGAAAAGATCACTTTCCATTACCTTTTATTGATCAAATGCTTGAACGTTTAATGGACACTCTTACTATTGCTTTCTTGATGGCTATTCAAAAGTTATAATCGTTGTGATAGCGCCGAGGACCAAGAGAAAACCACTTTCACTTGTCCTTTCGGTACTTTTGCTTATAGAAGGATGCCTTTTGGCTTATGCAATGCTCCAGCTACCTTTCAAAGGTGTATGGTAAGTATCTTTCTGAATATGTTGAAAACATAATCGAAGTGTTCATGGATGACTTTAGTGTCTTTGGTGATTCGTTTGACCTTTGCTTGAACAATTTGTCTCTAATCCTTGAACGATGTGTTGAAACAAATCTTGTGCTAAATTGGGAGAAGTGCCATTTCATGGTAACTCATGGCATAGTTTTAGGCCATATAATATCTTCTAAAGGCTTGGAAGTCGATAAATCTAAGATAGACCTTATTCTGGTGCTCTAACCCCTCCCACTACGGTGAGGGAGATACGTTCTTTCTTGGTCATGCAGGTTTCTATCGTAGATTCATCAAGGACTTTTCCAAGATAGCATCACCACTTTGTAACTTATTGCAAAAAGATGTGGTTTTTAACTTTGATGAGAAATGTATGGCGGCATTCAATCGTTTGAAAGAACTTTTGATTTCAGCCCCTATCATTAAACCACCGGATTGGAGTAAGCCTTTTGAGCTCATGTGTGATGCAAGTGATTATGCGGTTGGTGCGGTGCTTGGGCAACGTGTGGGGAAGCTTCCTCATGTTATTTATTATGCTTCTAGAACGTTAAATGAGGCCCAACAAAACTACACAACCACTGAAAAAGAGTTATTAGCCATTGTTTTTGCTTTAGAAAAGTTTCGCTCTTATCTAATTGGTACAAAAGTTGTTGTCTTTTCTGACCATGCAGCACTTAGATACTTGCTTACAAAGAAAGAGGCGAAACCGAGGCTCATACGATGGATTTTACTCTTGCAAGAGTTTGATATTGAAATCAAAGACAAGAAAGGAATTGAGAACACCGCTATGGGATCACTTGAGCCGACTTGCCGTGGACAAGGAGACTATCCCATTGCGTGAAAGTTTCCTGACGAGCAACTTTTCTCAATTGCCTTTGGAGAACCATGGTATGCCGATATTGTCAATTACTTAGTTTCTAAACAAATCCCAAAGAACTTGTCTCGTGCTGAGAGGGACAAACTTAAGAGGTTAGGGAACCAATACATATGGGATGATCCATACTTATGGAAACATGGTAGTGACCAAGTAATACGAAGGTGCGTTCCCGAATCAATTTAATTCTATCTTGTCTTTTTTGTCACTCTTATGCTTAAGTGAGGACATTTTGGGAGTAAGAGAACCGCTCACAAGGTACTTGAAAGTGGTTTTTATTGGCCAACTTTGTTTAAGGATGCACATATATTTTGTACAACTTGTGATAGGTGCCAAAGAACCGGCAATCTAGGTGATCGAAATCAAATGCCACAAACTTATATTCAATTTATCAAGTTTTTGATGTATGGGGTATTGATTTTATGGGTCCTTTTGTCAACTCCCATGGGAATTTTTATATCTTACTTGCTGTTGATTATGTCTCGAAATGGGTGGAAGCTAAGGCCACCCTTACTAATGATTCTAAAGTGGTTTCATATTTTGTGCAAGGTTTGGAATTCCAAGGGCCATAATTAGCGATGGGGGTTCTCACTTCAAAAACAAGGATTTTACAAAGCTTGTTGACGAAGTACAATGTGTCGCACAAGATTGCAACACCTTATCATCCCCAAACCAATGGACAAGCCGAGGTGTCTAATCGGGAGGTGAAGTCCATTCTAGAAAAGACGGTGAACCCAACAAGGAAAGATTGGACCATGCGACTTAATGATGCTTTGTGGGCGTATAGAACCGCATATAAAACACCTATTGGGATGTCTCCTTTAGGCTTGTGTATGGTAAACCTTGTCACTTACCCGTGGAAATTGAGCATAAGGCGTTTTGGGCTATTAAACAATGCAACATGGAGATGGATGGGGCTGGAAAGCAAAGGAAGTTACAAATCCAAGAGCTAGAGGAGCTTCGCAATGATGCATTTGAAAGTTCACTTGATTTATAAAGAAAAGACGAAGCATTTCATGATAACATGATTTCTAGGAAACAATTTTGCATTGGGCAGAAAGTGCTTTTGTTTAATTCTCGCTTGCATTTATTTCCGGTAAATTAAGGTCACGATGGATCGGACCTTTTATTGTTACTAATGTGTTTTCTCATGGTGCGGTGGAAATTGAAAGATAGCTACAGGAAAGAACTTAAAGTTAATGGGCACCGGTTGAAACCATATTATGAGAATTTCACTTCCAAGTGGTGGAAGGAGTTAACTTTGTGGATGTGCTCCTCCGGAGGAGTCATAGAATGCAAGGACATAGTCGGCCGACGACCTTAAACCAAGCGCTAATTGGGAGGCAACCCAAAGGATGAGTATTTCTTGTCTTGTATCTATTTCTTTTCTTGTTTTTAGTTTTTCTTGTTTTGTTTTTACTTTGTTTTTTGTTGATTTCTTGTTAGGATTTCCCACCTTGACTTACTTTGGACGATTCAATTACATTGAGGACAATGTAAAGTTTAAGTGTGGGGGAGTGGTTTTGCGTTGTAAATTTTTGCAATTTTTCAACTTTTTTGTGAACTAGTGAATAAAGAAACTCCAACTTGTAGTTAGTTTAGAGTCACATAGTATGCATGTCGCTAAGATTACATAGAGAATCTCATACTAGCACTGAACTTAGAGATGACAGAGAACATGATCGGGTTTCTTAATTGTATGAGAGTTAAAGTTGGATTTAACCATGCCAAATGGCAAATAAGGTGCAGATGAATTCGGTATTAGAGCGTTGATCCTCTATAGTGGAGACTACCCATGTTACATAATGTGAGGCACCAACCTTCAATTCTTTGTACCTGTCTAAATTTGTGCTTTTAGAGTGTGTGTCACCGTACGTATATTCCGGCAGAATGGTGAGCTGTCCAATTTCCCACCATAGAAGCACTATTTTGATCTCTTGAGTGCTATTTTTATCAACCATGTTGGTGACATCGAATTGCTAACTTACATACCACTTGTAATCTTGTTCAGCTAGCACCATCCACCTTATCTCTCTCTACACCAACAGTCCATAGAAACACCATCATCATCAACAAGAGGAGCATCACAAATTTGAAGGAAAGTTGAACACGTTCGAGGTTTACAAGCAACAATGACAAAATGGGCAGATTTCGTATTCAAGTAAAGCAACAAAACAGGGAGTAGAATTTTTATAAGTTGAAGACTATTATACAAGAGTGAAAATTATCAAGGATGAGAGTTCGAGAAGTTTATGATATCAAGACATATAAGTTGTGAAGAATCAAGCGTTAAAGTACTTACACCATGGCTTTTTTATTTACTTTTTTATTTTATTTGTATTTTACTTTCTCTTTTAAAAAAAAAAAAAAAAAAAAAAAAACGAAATACATTTTTTATTTTATTTGTCTTGTCTTAATAAAAAAAAAAAAAAAAAAAAAAAAAAAAAAAAAAAAAAAGAACACTGGTCAGTTCTCCAAAGTTTAAAGAGGTCCTGTGTTCGAGTCCCCAATGACGTAATATTTGAATTAACATGGAAGGTAGTGTTAATTTGCCCCCTTGTGACACACCCGCCCTCCCGCCGTTTGCTCCCCTTGGCAAGGTTTCCCATGAGGCCCGCTTGTAGACTAGCACATCTGTTCAATTAATGTAGTAGTATGTCGTTGGAGCTTAGCTTGTTAGGCTTCCAACTAGTTTCATGTAATAATAATAATTGTGTTGAAATGGTATAATTTAAAAAAAAAAAAAAAAATTATATTTTGGGTTGTATAGTTTGTTTTTAGTTTTGTATTCTTTCAATAAAGCCAATGGAAAGAAGGAATATCTATAATGAAGTTTCAAGCAACAAGGAATTAGAGGAAAGAATCATATTGTCAAGATTCTACGGTTCAAGAGTTATCATCATGAGTTGAAGACCGAAGATGAAGATGAAGACACCGATAGAAGACCGAAGACGTTTCTATGGATGTCGTGAGAGTGGTGCTAGCCGCACGCCGAACGGATAACGAGGTAAGTAAGCATATTCCCACATTCGTTAAATGGTTGATTTCCTTTTCAAGAGATCGTCGAAAAATGGGTTTTCAAAAATATATAAAAGATGTGGGTTTTCAAAATATTTCTGGGAGGGTTTTTCCTTCCTACCATTCAACGTGTCAGGATTCTCTCTTCATTCCTACCTGACACATGTGTGACCCATAAAAAGTCGTTTTATTATTGAGAGCAATATCATAAAGCCCTTTCTTGTGAGAATGTAGTCGAGACTTTCGATCACTCCGAACCCGAATTTTTGTCGAGAAGGGATGGTTATTTCTCTCTCAACTTTTAAGAATGAGATTGTGTTCATTTATGTGTCTAACTTCTTATGACTAGTGTGCGTAATCTCTATGTCTTCTTAGCGTTGGATGTTATCATTACTGAGAACTAGTAAGTTGGAAGTAGGTTTTGTGGGTATATCTCTAGTAAACCCTCACGAGACTATAACTCGCCCAATTAGGACACTTAGGGGTTTAAAGGCTTGTTATTTATTCTAAAAGTGACCGTAGCCCTCGACGACACTGAGTTGTATGTATCTTTTAGAATTATTTTGTTTGATTTGCTCGAGGACTAGCAAAGTCTAAGTGTGGGGGAAACGATAGGTGTTATAAAACACCTAATTTTATATCTAGTATTTATGCTTTCTTTGTTATTTTCCTTGAGAATTGCATCTCTTATGTTACTTTTGAGTTACTTAGGTAGTTCTTGAGTCGTTGGAGCAAAAAGAAGTGACGTCGCTCAAAAGTTGGGTTTCTTCTTATCATGTTGAGGAGAACGAAGAGACAAAGCCACTGGGTGTAAGAATGATGTCACCACGACGTCGTACGTAAGAAGCTATGCGCGAAAAGCATTAACAAAGCCCGTCACCTTCCTAGAACCGACAACACAAGAAGAGAGTTATACCGTCGCCTCTTCCAACCGACAGTTTGAAATAGAGTATGCTATCACTTCGGGTGCCCCTTATACAATTCCGGGTTCCATGATAAATCTTATCATCTATGACTCATCCTTGAAACCATTATTGGGTTTTATGTTTGTCTGAAATTCAGAGAAGAGATGAACTAATTGCGGCTGGCAGGAAAAAAATGATTCAGAGTGATTAGGGGCGAGAAATAGTTGTTGCTGGCAATTAAGAGAATGGGTTTTGATTGCTCTTTTTGCTGGTGAAGATTAGAGAGGTGGTAACTCAAATCAGGTTTTGAATCTGTATGAAGTTGATGCCGTCAATGGAGGAAAGAGATCTGAGTTCTCAGTGGTGCAAGGAAGGAATTAAATGATTGGGTTTTGTTTGAACTGTAATCTGATGCCGAGAAAGATGCTGAGACGGAGATTGAGGTTAGGGTCTTGAACCTGATGTCAAAAACGGAACTCGACCGCAGCAGTGAGATACAACGATGTTGGAGTAGTTTGAGAGGCAATCGATGATTCTAGAGCAGGAGCTGCTGATACTGATGAAGAATTAGAAAGAAAATCGATCTCGGTGTTGATGTTGCTGAGAAGATCGAAACTGAGTTAAATGGGTCTTGAATTTGGTAGTCTGTAATCGAGAGGAAGATATTGAGTTTCATGGGTTGAGTCGGATACGCTCAATAGTTGAGGGTTGAATCTGTGTTGCCATGGATTTCAAGAAGAAGGATAAGAAGACGCTGAGGAAATTAGGGGTTTCTGGTGAAGATTCAGGGAGCTGAGATGGGTGTTGAACAGCTGTGAAGATTCAACAACAATGTGCACAGATGAACTCGATTTGGTTTGATTGATCAAGAACATGCACATGTCGCCGTTAATCCGAGACTCGTAAGAATTGGTTGTGGTGTTGATTCACTCGGAAGCGGTGTGATGATCTAAAGGTCGGGCTGCCTTGGCCGAAGGTTGAGTGAAGAGCTTGATGAGCGTGTCGTGGGAATGTTATTAATGAGTCGCAGGCCAATATTGCGAAGGCAAATGGTTCATTGGCTGTGGTTGAATGAGTCTGGTGGAGTTAGATGGCAAAGAATTGAAATCATGTTTGATGATGCCGGTGCACATATGAAGTTGGAGTTTGAATGAGTAATTGCAACAGTACAAGGAAAAGGCGAGCTGGTCTTTGTGGTTATATTTTGTCATGTGGATTCAACTAGTTTGGCATATGGGAATGGTTCTTATTTTAGATGAATGAGTAGGACAGTCAAATTGCAAGAGTGGTGTTGAAACAAATTATCAGCAGTGATGGTGTCCGACTGATTGGCAGTTAAGAAGCGGGTGTTGTAATAGATGCAAGGGCCGATGCAGACTAGTGAAGTTGCAATGGTAATGAAGTCGCAAAGGGTCAAAGCTATGGATTAGAGCAATCGGTGAAGTGCAACTCGAGGTGGTACTGGTGGTTTGTGAAACCGGTGATCTCGGCAGAGGTCGAGGCGAGTAAGGGTAGTGTTTAGCTTGTGCACAGCAGTCAAGTTAGTTGATGTTGCTTGCCGGGGGATTGCATGGAAGTTGCAAGTCATGTGGTGGCAATGGAAATGGAGGTTGGATTGCAGGTGCAACAATGGCTCACACTTAATGTGCCAGGAGTTGAAATGAATAAAGAAGTGGTCAATGGTGCTGTTATTTGCTGGTGGTGTTTATAGCCAAGAAAGGCCGCACTGCAGAAGTCATGGGTGCGCTTTGATCGAGAAGAGTGGCAAGAATGTGAGCTGGGATTACAGTGTAATGGCAGTGGTGAAACATTGTTTGCTTGAGGAGTTTGAGGTTGCGGGGCCATAATGGCTGGATAGGCGACTCCAAGCACAAGGATGGTGCATCATTTAGAGAGTGTGGCTCATGCAAGATAGCTTAGGCCCGAGCAATAGTGGGTTAGCCTGGCAAGATGGTTTGGCCCGACTGACCCACCCCGACTCGGTGCTTGACCGAGTTGACCCGCCGAGTTGGATCGTTGACCGTTTTGACCCGGTTGACCAAAGGACCGGGCGGACTTTTCCGGTCACACCGAGATGTTTTTCTGGCGACCTTTCCGCCAAGTTCCACCACAATGAGCATTTAGGCGACCACTTTTGGGACATATTTTCTACATGGGTTTCTCTCTCTTATGGGCTTGATGGATTTTCATCTAATGGACTTTGAAGACTAGACCTAATTTTAGAAGTTGGAGAAAAGCTATAAAAGGGAAGGTCTTCTACAACTTATGATATATCTTATTCTTGGAATTTTGGAGAGCCGTTTTGTTTACGCTTCTAGGGTTTGCTTTTGTTCATCTTCTTCTTCTTTTCAATTAATATTATGATGATGAACTCAAAAGCTATGAGTAGCTAAACATATTATTAATTATGGGATAAAAGTTGATTTCGCAACATGTTTTTGATTCAATGAATTAGTTTTGTCTCGGTAATTTATTGTTTGTGATTCACAATTAATAGTGTTATAAGATTTGAAAACTTGTTAGGGTTGAGTCCGGAATCAATCCGATTTGCGTTCATCTCTAGAGCTATATTAGGGTTTTCAATACGAAAAAGATGTTTATCCCTGAGTCTAAGTAGCATAATTGTGGGTAGTGCTTGTAGTGATATATCCTACTAGTCACAAGTGAATCATAACTTTTGTTAAAACGTTTAGTGCTTTTACACATTCGTTTGCATTGATTAGTCTTATTCCATAAAACTTAATGCTTGTAGGGAGTTAAACTTAATTGTGTTTTTACACTTTAGGTTGCTTTCTAGGAAGAATTCACATATGCATCTTTTAATGTGGTTGTGATGAAAACAGGAATTAACGGGTTATACTTGCGATCAAGGTATCCTAGGACTTTTAATAAATACGAGATTAAAATACCAATTCTAATCATTGATGAAAATACATGTTTGTGAATGATACTATCCCGTGACCAATATCTTCTCCTTATTGATTATTCCAATTATTTACTTTGCTTTCAATTACTTTTATTTCTTAGATAAAACAAACATCCCCCCTTGGTTACTTTAGAAACTGAAATTTTATAACAACGAAAGCCTCTCTGTGGATACGAACTCTTTCTTATCACATACTATATTTATATCTAGTTGATTGAGAAAGTGAAATTAATTTTGACGGATTGACAACCGACCATTAGGTAATTTATGAACCAAGGCAATTAGTATTCTAATTTTGGTCCATGGTGTGTGTTTTACTAAATCACCGATTCCATCGTGTATACACTTATCTAAGAACTTCAAGACACACTACAAGGGGTCTAAGTTGCATAATCATTTCTGGAATGCCGTTAGATCTTGCAAAGCGAAAAATTTCAAGGTATAACTTTATTTTAGTTGCATTATACTTTCTACCAACTTTGTTATGAATATAATTTGAAGATGTTTTAACCATTCAATATGTTTTTTCAAGCTCATATAGATAGTTGCGCTTTGCAGAATGTTGATGCTTTTTTGTATTCGATCAAGGCACCCTAATTGTTGGGCAAGGGTCTTTTTTTATCGTAACAACTGCTGTGAACATTTAAATAATAACTTTTTTGAGAGTTTTAACAATATGATATCAAGGATTAGGGATAAACCAGTATGAAAGATGGTATTAATGTATGGAAGGTTAGTTATGGGTATGTTTTATAAGAGGAGAAATGCATGTTTAGCCGGGAAGATGGAGATTTAGTGCCTAGGTAAGAAATTGATTGGAAAGATGTTAAAGTTGGACTGGTGAGTACAAAGTAGAGGGCTCTGTGGTCGGTAAACCGATGAAGTAACAAGTACACGTAACACGTTTACTCAGAGATCTTGTTCAAAAAACATGCGATTGTATCCAATAGAAGATAAGGGGATTCCCTTTTCAACATGTCGTTTGTGCTCTTAAGATGGTAAGACCCAATTGGGCGGAGTAAGTATAATACATCACTAACACTTCTTCTATTTTTATATGTTTGTGTTTAATAACAATCTTTTTGTCTGGACAAATATTGTAGTAATTTCTACACTCGTTGACAACTTCAAAACCACTTATGCACCTCCAGCTTACGCCTTTATTGGGTCCCGATGATTGGGAAGAGGTATGTTTTTCAAATTTTCTCTTTGTTGCCTTACAAAATTTGTGCATTGTCTGTCTCGTATTCGAGCTCTAGCTTTTTCTGTTTTGGTCTATTGTTCATGTGCATTCAATAATCCATGTTTAACATATAGTGTTATTTTTTAAAGCCAATCGTTGAGAATAATTCTCCAATACTCATGAGGAAACCAGGAAGGCCTAGAGTGAATAGGGAGGAGGATGCTACGATGAACCAAAAACCGAGAAGAACTCTTAGGGCTTATAGCAAGTGCAGCAGATCGGTCATAATAAAACTACTTGTGGGGTGGCGCAATTGATTCTAATCCGAAAGCAAAGAGAGAACCGAGGTAAATGGTCGACCTTCACAAGCATTAATTATGATCATGGTCAAGCAAGACCGGAAAACGTAAGAAGAGTGACAACAACAACATTAATCTTGTCAATCTTCACAAGTAGGAGGATCACAACCAAAGACTTAAAAGGCAAAAAAAACTACTTAACTTCAAAGAATGGGGAAAGAGCATTAATTTCAGTTTTTTATTTTAGTAAGAAACTCGTAAGACTTCTGTTTGCTTTCATGTTTTCCTTGGTTGTTTTAAGCTTTCTATTAACTAGAGTGTCTTGAGGAGTTTTTTTTCAGCTTTTTCTCGATCAAGTCATCTTTAGGAATTAGGTTTTGTATTATTTTTATTATCTCGTGACTAGGTCGAACATGGTTTCTGTTTCGGCTGAACCGACCAAACCAGACCAATATGAATAAAATCAACCAAACCATTTACTAATGGATTGGTTATGGTAAAAAATTTGAAAACCGACATTATTGGTTCTGGTTTTGGTTTGACCAAACCGAACCAAAAACCAATGGAAAACCAATAAGTATAGGTCGTTGATTAAAATCGATAGATTTAATCTACCCCGTCCATCTCACACTTTGAATATGGAATTTGGAGCATGCAGAGCTTAGAGTTTATGTATTTTGAATCAGAATGTTTATGTTTTGAACTATGCTTATACACTTGAGTTATGAACTACGCTTGTGTGTTAATTACATTTTGTAGTAGGTTAAAAAAATTCAACGTGTTAATTTTTTTAAAGATTTGAACCGGCCGCTTCGTAAACCGATACACACGGTTTTTCCATTACCGGTTAAACCATTAAGAAACCGAACCAATGGTTAATGGATTGGTTTGGTTTAGATTTTTAGAAAATATTATTGGTTTCGGTTTTGGTTTGGCTAGAAACCGAACCAAAACCGACCATGAACAGCCCTACTCGTGACTTAATATATTTATATTAGAAGATGTGTTTATCTCTTTTATTATTTTTATTTTGAATTTTCAACTGAGTTTTCGTTCATTAAATACTTTTAAGGTTCTTAAGAGATTTCTGAACGGATGAAGAAAAAGACGACTAAGTTAAGGGTTGTGTTGTCTTTTTCTACCCAGCACTTTCTAATACGTGGACAAAACAGACAGTTTTTCATTTGAAAGAAAAAAACAAACATGAAGGAGGATGGACGGAAATGGTAGCTTCAGGAGTTCGCAATGTAACGGGATAGAAATATACTCCCTCCGTATCTATTATATAGGCGGAATTTTGAAATTTCTTTTACTCAATAGATAAAGTGAGTCTTATTTTCAAGATGAATTTTCTCAAATAATTCTTATTTATTGTACATAAAAAATTATGTTAGTAATAAGACAAAAGGTAAAACGAGAAAAAACATGAAAATTTATAATTTCAAGGTAATTTTCTTAATTTAAGAGAATTGGTCCCTCCGCCTATATATGTGGTACGGTAGTAAAAATTTACAAAAAAAAAGAAAAAAAATTTTGGGGGAATATCAAAAACCGACCCTAAAACATTTAATAGCTAGCAAACAAATAACAAACAAACCCAACGAAACTAATGAAAGATGTAATACACGTCACTTGATTCTCGACCATGCAAAGTTAAGAAACCTCCAGATGGGGGGGAATGTTTATCTAAGATTTGTTTTATACTAACCAAGTCCGATGGTTGAGCTCCATTAGGCAACAGGGACTGCAAAGAATAGAGGTTCTCTACATGATAGCTTAGCCCAAGATCTTCATGGCACTGATTATTTTGTAAGATATCTGGTGGAGTGAGAGTCTTTATTACCTTGAGATGTTTCTTTCGTAGATTGATAAACTGAAAGCCATTGTGGTCTAACCAGTAGAGTAAAATTTGATCAGAGATGCTAGAAAATCGAGTGGTTATGGTGCACGGAAGTGAATAAGGAGTAAGATGAAAAGTCAGCTGCCTATTCCATACTCCCTCGACTTTGTCTTGCAATATATACAAATAGACCATTTTCCAGGTGTTAGTAACATGATCTTGAGGAGGATGATCCATTGGTATTAAGCTTTCGAGACGGGCCAAGCATAAACAACCTGCGAACTCCAGAAGATGAACCAACGGATATTCAAATTGACTCTTGTATCCAGTGCTTTCGACTTCTAATTCACATTCGCACTCCACTGGGACTCTGATAAGTTGAAACGGGTCATCAACACGGCGGAAATCAAACGAGAGCAACATGTTCTGCTCATCGGTTCTCCAAAACAAAGTTGGTCCGTTGTTAGAAGAGAACACGGCTCGTTTATGCGGACAGACATGAGGATAAACCTCTGGAAGTATAAACTCTGTCCACGATATTGTTCCCTGTCGAAGCGTGAGAACAAGGCCCTTTTTTAACCACGATGTCCACAGATGATGTATAATATATACGACCTTATATTCGTTGTTTATCGAATCGAACCCAAATCCAAAATTCATGATAAAGGGATGTTCAAGTTTCGGAGGGAAGATAGCTAGTGATTCGTTCCTGGCATTGTTCCAAATCCAAACTTTACCAACTGCATTCATATAACCACTCTCGTTAATACAAATCAAACCATTGCAGTAACCAACCACATGGATTCCGAAAACATAATTATCAGTATCTAATGTGGGGTTTTGATGAACGGCGCCGGCAACGCTAACACACTCATCTTCGTCCTCATTAAAATAAAAGAAACTACGGGAAAAATCACCATGACCAGGATCAACGAAAATAGAATTCCTTTTTCTGTATATCCGGGAGATTAAAGATGAGACGAGGATGTTTTTGGGTGTAATGAATAAAGTGAGAAGAGATAAAGTGTTGATCACGATGGATAGAATTGTACCAGCGTTTACACACTGAACCGAATCTCAATAGAAACTTAACTGGAACCCTGCTGAGGAACTCGAATACAAACTCTTCGGGAAGACGATCATAGTCATCATTTGTCGTCTTGTTCTTCTTCCTCTTCCTTTCTGTGATCACTATTTCATGACAAGGAAGATCTGCCATTATTAGCATTCGCATGCAATTACATGTACTTGTATGACAACTTAACACACTAGTATCGTACCCTGTTTCCTTGTTCAGCAAATTTCTCTAATTCTAAGAAAAATCTCAGTTAAATTTTTGGTTACTCGAACAAAATACAACAAGGGAAGTATTTTGAGAAATTCTTTGGTTAGTTCAACCAAAAAAAGGAAATTGATTTCTAAGAAAGAAAACTTTAGTTATATTTTTGGTGAGTTCGACAATACATAATAGCCTTTATTTACAGCCGGCTCCTAACAAGTCCGGTCCGGGCCTGTTGATTTATTTAACTGACCGTGCTGGGCTGCGACGGGCCACTCCTGTGCACTTAAAAGCGAAGAGAGGACGTGCACTCCTGCAAACTCCTTTCAATAATATAGTCTTGTGAATACCTTCATAATCTGTGTCTCCACATTTTTCAACACCAAGACCATATTGGGCAACTGTATTTATTCCCCATCAAATATACAGGCACCTGAAACCAAAAAACTTGTGGTAAGAAATAACACACCTCTGGTAGCAAGAGTTGAGTATTTGGGCATTTTGATGTGTATTATAGTTTTGTTAATCGTACTATCAATGCTTTCTCATTTTATCACTTTGCTTAAAATTATATACAGTACAAATTTCTTTGAAGGAGAGAAACCACTGTGGATGCTCCAAGGAATAATGGCGATAGACAGGAAAAGGCAAACATTTATATGTATATAGTTGACTCCAAGGAATGACTTTCGTTAAAAAATATATATACTATCATACTGCAAACTGAAACGGTATCATACCTATCGAACCGATTGTGATAAAATTTCCCTGGGCACAGTCCTCACCCCAGTCCTTTTTTTTTTTGCTCGGCAAAGATAAGAGGCCAAAAAAAATTACAAAGGAGAACTCTGCAAAAACAAAGCTCAAAAAAAATTTACAACAAGAGGGAGAGCCCAGAAGGCCAAAAAATTCCCAGTACTCCAAAATCTAACGTGTTCGGGCTAGCTGCAGTGGCATCCCAGCAGGTGCACCTTCTCCAATAGATTCTTGAACACGGACGCGATAAGAGGACAGAAATGTATAGTGCTCTTAACAAAATATGCATTTGCATTTTTAACTCTAGGATGGCCAATCTCAAATCTAGGAGGAAAAAGTTAGACCTTTACACACCTCCCATAAGCAGCAATAATAGAGCAAAAACACGGACAAGTTCCATTAGCATACCAATTTGCTAGACATCCTACATGACGCACATATCACAGTTAATGCCGTCTTATATCAGTCAAACATTAGAATAAAGCTAACCAAAAGTTCTCTACCATTTCGGATTTATTTCTAGAATAGCGATCGCCACCTATCAATTTCAAATTTTCATGTCAAACAACAGGGGTCACAGCACTAACAGAAACATCTATAGACAGCTGGTTTACGTGAAACACGAATAAGAACAGCATGGAAAAATAAGGAGATTATTCTGACCTTCAAAAAGAGTTTTTCCATCAGCTATAGCCCTTTGAGTAGTTCGCAGAACATCATCGTATGAATATTGCCTTATTTCTCCAGAATGCAGTTATCCTGACAAAACTATTCCAGGATAAGAAACTCATGACGCAATGATATGCCAAATTTTTACAGTTCCCAACATATATCAGATATTACTCCTCCATAACTGGAAAACTTGGAAAATATTGGAAACAATTTCACTTGTTTATGTTAACAATAAAAATACCTGTTTTGTGGACGAGGCCTGTAACTGAGCGTCGCTTACTGCTTTTCCTAGTCACGAGAAAGCAAGTCCAGAAATGTTAAATGTCATCACAGGTTAGAAGCTGAACACACAGCTGGTAATCCAGTATCCAAATCGAGGTCCAATTCAACATGAAAAATGTAGAGTTAGGGGTGTTACTATTGTGGAGTAAAGATAAAGTTAAAACAGTAGAAGTAAGAATATAAATATAATCACGAAAACGGAAAATGTATCACCCATTGGATGCCATAGTCGGCAGTACATGGGATATCAAAATTCTGAATGATAGAAATGTAAAACATGGATTGTGAACATGCGAATAGAATTACAACAAAACACATCATAACCACAGATTAGCAAAAATTTCAAATGAGATTACAAGGATGTCCAGTAATAATGACGAACACTGGTAACACTCCTCGATCGGGCGATCAGTAGTATTGCATTTGTCAGGATGTTTATATTCTTCAGAACACAGTTTAAAATACAGATAGAGTATTCCGCGATTCTGACTACTTTGTGGTTTGGCAGTTCCAACAACATCGTTCCCAGCACCAGTCCCAGGCCCGATGTGTGGATCTTGGATGAAGAACTTTATACAAATTTCGTAGAAGTAATATGTGTTGACAATTTTGATCAAGGTTGAATATTTAGTTGATTTTGATAATTACTGGTACTGGTATATTTCACATTAAAGACCTTCATTCTTCGACATACTAGCTGGTTATTCAGGTAAGTGTTAAAACAACAATGCACGGATTATTCTACAAGGGTGAAACAAACAGGACTTGGTTAAGGCCTTGCATAAAAGCATATTTTCGTGCAACTGCACCAGTGTAAAAAAGATCTACAAAAAGCAGTGTGATGAATACCTTCCAAGGCAAGTGCCCATCACAAAACAAATTTTTTAAGGGATACAGTAAGAGTACATGTAGAACAAGCACCCAATACTGCCAACCCACTCTAATTTGAGCGACCCAACAATATCGAAGGTGTGCATTGTAATTGATCTAACATCAATATGAAAATTAGCTGCTTAAAGAAAATAATATGAACTTATTAGGGACCAGCAGTAAATAGAGGTTGTAAGATTGAGTTCTGGGCAGAAGGTTGAGGGAGAAGGATGCCGCAACTTGAAAGGCTCCTAGTGACATAACTCCCTCAATATCCTAGAGGACTATAAATTTTTCAGCAAGCACTGGCATCTATAAAGAAAATGAGTTGGCATATGCGGCATAACATCTCATTCACCAGAAAATGCAGACAAAACCCCAAGAATATCAACTAATGTGAAACTGAATATAGAAAATTAAGAAACTCCATCAATTCAAAAACAAAATCTCCTCCACCATTTCAGAATTTCAATTCAAAATCTTAAACACTTAGTACGAAGTTCAACAATTGTTCAAAAGGCATGAAAGTAAAAGAGATAACCTGAACCAAAATGACCACTAATCTTCTCCCAACCTCAAAATAGCTTAAAACCAGAGTTTAGTAGAACCATTGTTTCCCAGTAAAACAGACAGAATCTAAGCCTCATAAAGGGAGTTCTTCACTTCCCGAATCTCCTCTTTAACGTCCTCCAGAGCCGTCTGTAGATCTTTTGCTTCCTTGAGACTTTTGGCCACCTTATCTTCAATCCTTTGTAGCTTTGACCTAATAGCTCTCTGGTTAGTAGGAATTTTTTTAATCAACTCAAGACCTGCCAGGGAATTCATCTTGAAGCAAGGATGACACAAATCAATCATTTCATATGGATCGCAATGGGAGAACTCATCAGACTTTTCGTAAAACACTTTGAATTCCTGGAAAAGAGATAAGATGCAGGATGACTATCAGCTTCAATTTTGTTTCAAAATCATTATCAGAATCAAAATAAACTTTTTCAACACTTACATAGGATTTCAATTTGGTGATGAAGTCATCCACATCAACCACTTGATTAGCCAGACAGCTTACTATGTACGGCAAGTCGAACAATCTCACAGACTGCAACTCTTCCGTCTTGTGATACCATTGAACACAACCTTTGGGATGATTATCCGGGCCATACGTGAGCAAATAGTGTAAACCAGAAACGAAGGGAAAAATTGGGCCCAAGGGACGAGCCCAGAGTCTCACTCCACTCCACTCCTCATGATGACTAGCGGTGTTCCTCCTCTGTGGTATTAATGGTCCAGGCACAACAATCTTACCTGGGTGTGTCACCTGATTCAGGCAAGTTACTAAGTTAGGTTAGGGTATCCAAAGATGACCTTCAAACTTTTAGGGTACAATGACCTTCTAACTAGGGTAACAATGACCTTCAAATTAGGGTAACAGTGACCTTCTAATTTTGGTTTGCATATAAACGGTAAAAAATGAGTAAAACAGAAATTAAAAGAGATATAATGTAGAGATAGAGAAAGACAAAAGATCTCACAGATGCATTGGGTTCATACTGTACAGCAACCATCATTGGTGGTGGCCTTGGCTCGTAAACAGCCTAGCAATACATTTCAACAAAAAAACGAAACAAATAAATATTATGAAGATGCAAAAAAAAAAAAAACTAGAACTAAACTGCAATACAAAAGTACTAGAGAGGTTTTTAAAGATCTCTTTTAAAAGAAGTAATCCAAGAAAGTACCCCTAAAAACTAAAATAAATTAAAGAACACATGCAGATGCAGTGCAGCTGCTACAGAAGCAGTAAGTACTGATAAGTGGAACTTTTTGATGAAATATTTTCAGTATGGATTAAACCTTTTCAAAAGAACATTTACTAAAGACCCTAAAAGAAGATGAATATAGCAGTATGAAAAACTAAAAAAAAAATTACTACAATGAAAAGAACATGAATAGTAGTACCGTATGTACTGATGAGTACAAATCTTTCGATGGAATACTATTACAAAAAAAAAACTCATAGATCAAACGTTTTTCAAAATGAGAAAATAAAAACCCAAAAAGAAGATGAAAAACTAAAATAAATTTACTAAATCAACAGAACATATAGTGAGTATAATGAAGCTTTTGAGAAATATTTGTTTACAAAGAAAAAACTCATGAGATTAAACGTTTTTAAGTAAATTAAGAAAGTACCACTGTATAGCGTTCCCCATCAGAACAAGTAGTCTCGTAAGTCCCCGTAGTCACGTAATAAGGATCCTCCTCCTGCATACTCATCTTTGAACAAACAAAACTGGAAGTAGTGAAAGCCGTGAACAAAGTCTCTTATCAAAACAGAAGAAGCACTGAACAAGTAAAGCAGGCCTCTCCATTTATAGTAACAAGTAACCGACCACCTTTTTCCCATTTTTACTTACCAAAATAACCCTGGAGATTTTATTTTATTACAAAATATCCCAGCACCTACTTTTCTTATCAAAATGAATCAACGGGTTAAAAGTCGGGTGCACGAATATCTGTATTCACATTTAGCACACAATCATTACCTCTCATCAATTCTCACATCAACGGTTTTAAATACACTACAGTTAAAGCCTTGTAAACCAGTTAGCACTAGATCACCTTGATAATGTCTCTGTCATTCTGATTCGTGCGTACGGACGTTGAAATCTCTTTAGGGTTTAGAGAAAAAGAAAGAAAAACGAAAACTCTTATCCACACCACACGGTCGTATCATAAAGCATTTTGGATACACAGGTAACTGCATTGGTTCTACGAGTTTGATAACACACACACACACAAAAAAATGTACATGTACTTGTTTATTATTTATTTGAGGGAAAATAGTTGTTGTGATCCGTAAAAGAAATAATTCTTACATACCATGTCATACTTGCTTGCCACAATGCCTCTTTCGCTATTACTAGAACTTTCCAAGCCACCGCTTAGCAAAGCGTAATTTGTTTTTAAATTGGACAGCATCAGCTTACTAAATAATTTCCCTTGAATTTTGATAATTCAGGAATCATTTTTATCAAAATGAGATATGGAAATGCTGTTGACCCTATTGTCCTTTTTGTAACAGTCACACTGAATCCCTTCAACACTTATTTTTAGAATGCTCCTTTGCTGAAAATATTTGGGACTCAATTATCACAAATATTTCAGATAATCTGGTGAATATTTAATTTTATGACTGGATTTGTAGTATGTTTCAAAACAATGTTCCAAACAGGCAAAGAGGGGCTATTTATAAATGGTTTGTTTGGCTTTATATTATGGCATATATAGAAATGCAGGTGCAGGAAAGTCTTTGATGATGAACAACCAAACATACAAAAACTGGTGCACATGATCGAATCAGATTTTGCTGATTGGAAGAAACAATCTAATAATCTCAATGATTCCACAGTTTTGGGAGAAAACATTCAATGTAGACATGCTTGGGAAAAACCAGATGCTCCTTTTCATAAATAAATTTTGATGCAGCTTGTAAAGAGGAAACTCATGAAATGGGGTATGGTCTAATCTGTAGAACTTTTGCAGGCAATCCAAATGGAATTAGATGCAGTTCAGGCAAAGCAGTAGGTCCAGAACAAGCTGAAGCAAAAGCATTACTAGAGGCAGTTCTTTGGCCCAAAAGAAAAGGTGTGCAAGCTGTTCACTTGGAAGGGGATTGTCAGAATATCATCAATGCTATGAATGGAAAGTTATAAGTAATAAAATGGAATACAAAGAATCTGATCTTGGATAGTATTAGTATTTTAAATTCTTTTAGTATTTGGAAATGCACATTTGTGCGAAGAGATGTAAACCATGTAGCACACGAACTAGCTAAGCATGGCTTATCGACTTTTCAACCTGTAGAATGGTCTAGGGATTTCACGCTTGGATATCTTCATGTATCCATAGGGATCGATCACCGGAACTCTCTTTTTTATGAAATAAAACTTATCTCTCGCATTTAAAAAAAAAAGGAATCATTTTATATATATATATATGGTTGAAATTAAGATCAGTAGATGGTCAGGTTTGCTATCTCGAATTGCATTAATTTTTTGAAGGAATGTAGAGTCTTATAAGATGAATATACCATCAAAATATTAGACTTAAATTCATTACCGTTTGGGTTTTGTAGAGAAAATGACACAAATCTTGTCCGACCTTTTCCATCTAAGAGTGTCCATAAATCCTCCTCCATATATATATACTAGGTATCACCTGGGCCTACCCCCGCTAACCTCCATAAAAGGGGATCAACCGTGTTACCAAATTTAATCAAATTCCAATTAAAAAGCATTTCCGATTAAACTTCAATAAGGAATCCATCTCAACCTTTACTAAATGTTAGCTTAGGGTTATCCCTGCAACTACCGTTTCGGTTCCAATGTTGCTACTCTATATTTCATTTGTAGCTATCTCTAAAAGCGTGGTTTGCACCATTTTCGCTTGCGCTGAGCCTGGATGATAATATGTGTACAGATGAACATTAAAAATATTGCCTATTCTATACATGCAATACATTCTCGAAAAATCATTCAACCAAACTACCATTCTCATCCATTAAGCAACATAAATCTTTTTGAATCATCAAAAACACTTGTATGATGCAAAGGTAAATATATGTGTTGATCACATGTTGCATCACACAACTGTAAGTTTATAGTTGGGCCTGGAACTATCAGTGTTGACAACCGTACGTAACTATGTAAACTATATATATATAAGCGTGAGTTATTGTAAAATAAAAAGAGTGAGTACCGAGATGGAGAAACCTTCTGGAACAATGACATAATTTGGGAGTTGGCACCGGCATGAATTTCATGTTCTGAAACTGCAAAAATTCACGTACATAGTGAAGAGCTGCTCTGCTGCTATATTAATACCCAGTTGGAGTAGATGTTTCCCTCCTTTTCACATCTTTATATCTTTCACATGTCAAGGACAATGATGTTCAAATTTCAAGTTTAGAGTACATCCATATTAATTTCTTGATTTTCTTCTTCGGAGCAACTCCATGTTGATACATATATGATCAGAGATCCAAGCAAAACTATAATTAACATCCCTAGCTCTGCCTTAATTGAAATTCATGGACCACCACCATCTTGTTTGTAGCTGTGTCAATTGGTGCCATAGTATGCATGCAGTTCAGAATATAATAAAAATGAAATTCATAACTCAAATAGTACATCCTGAAAACTATGAACTGCGAGTGAGATATAAAAAATGCTCAAGTATTCGCTAGAGTAATGGAGTATCAGAAAAATAGAGTTTCATTTATAAAATTTAGTAAAAGTAAGCCACTTGCATTTGAATTTTTCAAATGCATAGATATAGTTTTCTAAATTAGAAGATAGGGTGGAGGGCAGAGACAATGTTGGGTTAAGCGTGCTTCCTCTGACGATAGAACAACAAATGCACAGACATATGAGTCTTTCATAGTTTTAGAATAAAAAATAAATCTGTCTTGGCTTTTACGAAAAAAAAAAAGAAAGAAATTGAGAACGTCTTACTTATAGATAAAAATGGCCATAAAATTTGTATGAACTACAAATATCAGTTATAGAAGAGGTTAAATTCAGTGCATCATTTAGTCTTCGAATAGTGTAATGGCCGAAGTAGGAGATAGGTTCTCTCTGAAAAAACTACAAATGCAGACACATTAGTCCAGCGAAATTAATATGATTAAGAACTTATATTATTTTTTAGTGTGAAAAAGGTCATCAGCTATTGGTGGGAATGGACATGGTTTATGTCTAAATGGCAAAATTAAGTGGGAATGGACATGGTTTATGTCTAAATGGCAAAATTAAGTTTACAGCTAGGATGTCCCTATCACCCAATTTGAGTGAAAAATTATTCATATGCTCGATGCGTGTTTCCTAATGATGCATGTTGAACACAGAAGTAGACGCGAACGTCATTCAACCGAAGTGCGGGTGAAAGGAAGTAATCGGTAATATAAACACTATCAGCACGGGCTCAATCTGCTCTAACAATGTTTATAAACTTACAATTAATAGATTGATTGACGCAAACCAAAAATATTAATCCTTCATCAAATCATAAAACTCGTAAAACAATCAATAAAACTTCTATAATTACAAATTTCCACTGAAGTTACCATCTAGGGTTTGGCGTAGAAATTTGGTAGTGAATTAATACAGAAGAAATTTGGCGTAGAAATTTTATTTTCTTCAAAATTCAAATATACAGTACAGCCAAACCAGATATGGGTTGGGACGGGGCGGAATCAGGGCTAACTTATGGTTCGATAGGTGGAGTGAGAGCAAGGAATGGACGGGCCGAGGCATAATCTTTGCCGTCCAAATTCTAATAAATCTTGACCGTCCTTTGTCCATCATAGACACCACTTTTCCTTAGAACATTGATATATATATATATATATGTATATGCAGGTTATTAATTCTACTCAAGGTTTCAGTGTTTTTGAATCAAGTTTGGAGCAAAATTCTAAAGAAAATACGGTGTGTGCTTACTATGTATATTCAAATCTAATACCGAAAAACTTATACGTATAAAACATTTTGTCTTACTTTTTATTATTTTCTTAATCACTAAAACATTTTAACTTCTCCCATTTCGAGTACTTAATCCCTATTAAGATATCTTAAAAATTGATTCTATTTCGGTAATAAATATAAGACTCGTAAGTGACATCCACCCACCAGGGCAGGGCCACCACAAGTAATACCACACAACCATCTTGCATCAGGGGTCAAAACCGGCTATTGGTTCGGTAGTCTATTTTACAACTGCCCAAAACTGACAGTGTCTGCTCTCATACAAACAATATCAGAAGTTGTTCCTTCTTGTTTTGGATTAAGGTGTAAAAGAATGATTGCATTATCGTTTTTCTAAGCTTTTTTTTTTTTTTTTTTTGTAGACTTCTCTCTAACTCCCACTTTTTGTACACTAGCATCTCTTTCCAGGTCCTTTTTACACCCGGTGTGTTGGAATATTTTTGGTTCGGGGTAATCTGTTTCGACTGCTACAAACGTATCCGAATATTCAAATCCAATGACGCCATTGATGTCTGATGATGAAGAGGCTCATCGTTTCAGAGAAACCTGTTGGTGAAAAACATGTCTATTCCCAACAGATGCGAAAACCTCCATAAATAGCATCTCCCAAAACTCGTTTAAGACATCAATCGAAAAACCTTTTCTGTTTTCTCTCTTTTCTAAAAGCATCATCAGAAATTTTGTTTACATGTGTTCTTGATTGAATCAAGGGGTACAAACCTTGAATTCAATTTCCGTTGTAGGGCTTTCATTGTATCCTGAAGGCATTATTTCACATACGTGTTGTAATCGCCAATTAATTGGAAGGGTAGAAATAATTGTCTAAAAGAAATCGTATGAGCCTTGAAAGCTTTTGAGTACAACAATCTCTTTCTGTGTTTTTCATCTTCTATTGCAACCCAGTTTTTCCAACACGGTGCTCGTGTCAACGTGCAAACAGTCGTGGCATCTCTCGGTTGGTGGTATAAGTACCCATTTTATATTATTGGGATGAAAGAAAACTTTATAGAGACTAGAGAGGCAAAACATTAAAACTTCATCTTGATTCGTACTTTTGCTAATGATACACTAATAAGCCGGGGTGACTGGTGGTTATGGCGAATTATGGATATGTATCAAGAAAAAATTTACTCCTTAGTAACAAGAACGCCATTACGGCATTACCATTAGTTTTCTGTTTAATTTTATCCTACGTTTTTTTAACCGAGCAACAAAAAAAAAGAACATTTGTAGTGTTTTCCTCTCTCAAGAAAGAAACCACTGGAACTTAAAAGAGCCGGTAGAAGAGTCAGACTTTTTACCTGTCTTTAGCAGGACCTCGATTCCATCAATGCCAACTCTACTCCTACTCCTACTCCTGCGATACTAGAGTAACTAGAACCTATGCTATTGTGTCCTTTTTCATCCTAGACTGATCAAACAGGTTGCAGGATGATCCCAATAGTAAGATAAATTAAGTTACTGCAGTAGACCCTTTCGCGTGTTCCCGATATATTCCACTACACCATACTGTCATGTCCCAAGCCTAAGAGGAGGTCGCCCATATCATCTTGATGTCACTATTTAGCTTATTCTATAGGTGGTAGCCTTTATGTGTAATAGGGATGTCTTTATCCTTTGTTATGAATGGTTTAGATGTAAGCTTCTGGTGGCATTGTAGCCGTTAGATCTAGGGTGGTTTCATTGTGTCTAACTTTATAAACCCAAGAGTCTCGTAAGAGAGATTTTATCTAAGAATTAATGAAAAGAATCGGATCGTTTCAATCGATCAAACCGTGTTCTCTCGAATCAGGAGGCTTGATCCGTGAGGATCTTGGCGTTAGCATTACTATCATCATCTTGTTATGCTACAGGTACATAACAATTGGTATCATCCGAAACTTCTCGTGCGTACTCGCAATGGAGAAACACTTGGAAGAATTGAAATTAAGTCGAAATTAAATGGATATCTATTGGAGAACCTAAGGCTTTTAGTGGATGGAAGCTTACCAAATCGAGATATTCATCTTCAATTAACGTGAGCTTCTTATCTCCATGACGAGAGAGAGTTGGAATCGTTCAACAAACCTATTGTCACAAATCAGCTACGTAAATCAAGAACAATTAGTTAATGGAGTTACAGAGGTTGCTGACACGGAGGAAGAAGATGAGTTCGAGCTGATTATCCCTTCTTATTTGTTTGAAGAACAAGATGATTCTCTAGATTTGGAGTTGATTCCTTCTTACTTCTTTGACGAAGTAAACGATGCCGATACCGTAGATTCCGAAGTACTCATCCCTTTGTCTTTCTTCGACGAGAAAAATTGGTCCGATAGGGTGAATGTTCAACCTAAAGAGGTTTTGAGTGCCGAGGTTACCGGGGCGAAACAATTGAATTTCAGTAATATTACCCACTACCCACACAAGATTGATTTCTCGATTCTTTCCTCATTAATATCGATTCTTCTCGTGAGTTATTTGATCGTGGCAGAGAAATTGAAATTCGAAAGGGTTTTTCTGATATTTTTAGGGATTGTGCATTCCTTTCTGGTACAAATAATTATAGTTTCTTAGTACAACTGAATTATCACTATAGGAAATTTGTTCGTGAGCTTATTTTACATCATGGGTATGCCTCGCATTCATTATTTCCTACTTCATTTTGATCGAAATTTTTAGAACTAGTCATAAGGGTGATGGTAGTAAACTGTTTGTTAAAATGATTGAAAGAAATATATTGTTATTCCTCTTGTCGGGTAGAATACTTGGTATTGAGAAGATTTATCCACCAAGGGATCAACTTGTATCATCTTGGTCTCGTAGAGTGGAAGGTATGGGAGTGGTTGGACAGTGTGCTCGACTATCTACTTCGGAGTTTGAGTCGACGTGAAGATGCTATAGCCTTGCCATTTCATCATATTTTACCGGCTAGAAATTATATTCCCGCATTGAATTATTTAGAGTTCTAATTAAGGGACAAGAAGGTGTTGTGCTGCAAATTAATATGAGAGAGTTTATATTTCTTTTGCTATTACATTTTCCCATTTCCACAGGGGTTAGTTCTCATTCTTATCTATCGGAAATAGTGTCTTGTCAGCACTCTTCATTTCTTGGATATAAAGCATTTGGTAGATTGGTTGTTCAAGGGACAATTCGGCATTCCGCTTGCACTTGTCTGTACAAGTCTTATTCTCGCTTGGGGTATGTGCGATTTTGATTTTTCTATATATCTACTTCCTTGTTACACCTATATGTGCAGTCTAGTATACCATACAAAGGAAAATTATAATTTGGACCAGAATTTTTTACAAGAAAGTTAAGGACTCAGGTCTTACTCATAGTGATTCAAAATTCAGCTATGGCCATGTTGGTGGTTTACTTAAGGTGGAAATTTAAATTACCTACTTCGCGAATTATGAAAGCCTTGCCCTTCAAGAAGACGCAAAAGAAGGTGCACCTCTATTTTGCCGAGTTTCTTCTCCAATCCTTGTATTACACTCGCCGTGACTCTTTTTTGTGTTTGGTTATGGATTTTGCCTAGTGTTGTGTGTTTCTCTAATTATTTGTGTTATCTCTGCTCCGTATTTGACCGTTGGAAGTGGCTTGCTGAGTCAAATTTAAGGAATGATAATGGAATCCTTGTTTTCAGTGCCTGGAATTGAGACTCGGCTACGATAATTTCGTTTCAGTTTCTTATTGTACTTCGTTGGTTAATTATGATGGTGGTGGTGATGGTGTTAGGCTGTTTCTAGAAATGTCATACATATATATTGGAAGTGCGAGTATTTTCACATTGCAATGCACAAAGCAGTGATGAAATTTAGCAAGGCGCACAAATTTTTGGTCGGTGCTTGGTAAGGAAGGAGCACAGATTTTCTCATTGAATTTTGGTTTCCTCGAGCTTAAGTGGATCTATATGCCATTGCATAACTTGTCTTACCTATTGATGGGAATATTGGGTTCACTGGTTCTTATGTGGGGCTTCATGGTTTTCTCTTATGGTGAGTCTTACATTTCTTATACGAAGTTTCACGCTTTTGAACCTATTTATTTCGCACTGTCCGTTGCTTCCTCATGGGGTCTATGGAAGCATTGCTAGCTTAAGATGGACCAATAAAGTAGAATTACATAGAATGCCGGTAGGAACTCTTTTTATGCTAACCGTGATTCACATTCCAAATGCGATGTCATCGGAGGTCTCCTTCAAGTGGGGATTTACTAAAAATGGTGATGCTCAGCGTATATATTTTCACTGTAATCAACTGTTGGGGTTGGAGTATCAACCAGCGAGAGGCCATTCTTCTCTTAAGCCCTATGGAAGAAGAACTGGATTACATTTCATATCCACGTTGATTTACTTTCCAGTTGTGTTCATATTTGAGATGCCCCTGACTTGGGAATGTAGTTTGTCTCTTATGGGGTTGTTAAGTTCAGGCACTGTTAACAGGATATGTTTGCATTCTCCATTCAAGCTCAAGCAACACCTCGAGCGGCCGGTAACAACAAACGGAGCCGTAATTGGGTTGTGTGCAACGATTGTGACTTGTAATCGATAAGCCACAATTTGATAAAGGCTTGTCGATACTTTCCTTGTTGCGATCGGAGGTTGGGCTTCTTAATTAGACACAGATGGCGTTCTAAGGAAGTATTATTCCTTGAAAGGAAAATGGGAACGACCATTAATCCATCGCAGCTATTGGAGTGGTTTTGAATGATAATTTTGAGCTACAACAGTACACGCGGAGTCCACTCATCTCACGAAATTACATCTCCACCTAGGAGCATTACGAACAGCAGAGATGGGCAGGCTAAAGTAGAAGGGAGGACATGCCTGCGACCACAACATTCTATTCAGTTTCCTTTGGAGCTGACGAAGAGCCATCCACTTTCACTCATGCGAGTCGTTTGGCGGCATTGGGTCAATAGCTGCGTCACCCGGCTACAAGGTGCAACAGCTGCTCTTTCGTATTTCCAGATGTAAGCTTCAAGGACTCTTCAACAGACTTGCGTGTTTTCACATCATTCATCCTTGAGGACAAGGATGTTCTGAAGGGGATGGTATTTGTCATGTCCCAAGCCTAAGAGGAGGTCGCCCATATCATCTTGATGTCACTATTTAGCTTATTCTATAGGTGGTAGCCTTTATGTGTAATAGGGATGTCTTTATCCTTTGTTATGAATGGTTTAGATGTAAGCTTCTGGTGGCATTGTAGCCGTTAGATCTAGGGTGGTTTCATTGTGTCTAACTTTATAAACCCAAGAGTCTGTAAGAGAGATTTTATCTAAGAATTAATGAAAAGAATCAGATCGTTTCAATCGATCAAACCGTGTTCTCTGAACCGGGAGGCTTGATCCGTGAGGATCTTGGCGTTACTACTATCATCATCTTGTTATGCTACAGGGTACATAACACATACATTTGAGTTTGGTTGGTTTTTACTACCAATTTACGAGACGACATTGATGTAAATTCCATGAGAGACCTTACGAGTCCATGACCTTAACCAATTAAAAGTAGTTGCATGTTGTTTTCTTTTATAGGCAACCATGTTAATCGCCATATTTTAGCACGCAGATTGTTCATGCTAAATGCAACTGCTAAAAGCCCAACTAGTGAATTTTGGTAGGTTTACAATACGTTCAAGTAACTTTATTCACAAAATTGGTTAAAAAGACCAAAATCAATAATTCCTGGGTGAAAAAGACATTTAGATTTTGATACTGTTTAAATGGACAAAAATATAAAAATAGTCAGGATGTAACCAGTTTCATCCTACCTATTTTCAAATTCTTTTTCTTATTTTTAATTTACATGAGGATACATTCAGTTTCATCCTCGCTATTTTTTAAGTTTAAGCTAGGATGAATCCAGTTTCATCCTTGCTATTTTTTTTTGTCCATTTCACCCAAACTAATTTTTACTCGTCCATTTGAACCATGTTTTAATTTTTTTTGGGACAAATGACCCATTTTCCGAACTTTATTTGCATAATTAGATTTAATGTAAACGAATTGTTAACCACGATGAACATAAAAACTAATAAAAACGTAAATGACATGAAAGTAAATGACGCAGGAGATTAATGTGGGTTCAGTTGAAGCCTACTCCCACTGAGGTAATGAGTTTGAGTTCTCACTATTAATCAGTATCATTAAAACTAGTGTTATTTCCAGTATTTTTGATAAAAATGAGATTTTAAACATGTTTTACTATATTTCTTGATTAATATAATTCTTGTTTACATCAAAAAAAAAATAAAAAAAAATCAGTATCATTAAAACGGATATGAATTTTTTTTTAGTGGGAATGTTATTTATGCCCCTACTATCCATGGGTCATGCACAAACACCCTTATGAGTCTTTTCAAATACCCCCGATGGCATAAATGAAATTTTTATTAAAATTTAATTTCCATAATTCCTTTTTAACCTTTCCATTTCATTTCCTTCTTCTTTAACAAAGACAGAAGAAAATTCTGCATCGCCTCCGTCACTCCCACACCATCATCTCCATCGCTCCATCTCCACCACCATCGTGACCACCTCCACCACAACCAGCACCACCACCAACAGATCCAACAGAGATTAGAAGGGTGAAATTGTGAAACTGAAGTCATTGTTGATCGAATCGAGATGAAATGGAAGATGGTTTTGTTGATATTAGTGTTTGAGTTGATGTTGCAGTCGGAAGGGAGATGGAACTGAAGAAATCAGGGGAGATGAAGGTGCTGCCATCAATTTGCAGTAATGAAGGAGAAGATCGATGAAGTTGCTGCTAATGATTAGAAGAAGGCGTTTATGAAGAATCAGTAGATGGAGATTTGGTTTCGAGGTAATTTTTGAATTCGATGATTTGAGTGTTTGAACCATTGAAACTTAATTATGATTTAGTTATTCTTCCTCTACTGATTTCAAACCAGATTCAGAGATTAATTTGATTTTTGGTTTTTAATTTGATAATTTCGAATCGAGATTCAGATTTCGTGTGGATTTGAGTTGAAGATTCGATTCAGTGAATTTATTATTGAATTGATAGGGTCAACAACAATGGTGGGTTAATGTTTTGGTCGTGTAATGGTGGTGGTGGAAGTTTCAACATGGTATTTTGGTGAATGTTAAACAGAGAAGATGAAATTGAAGAACTGAATCTAGGGTTTCTGGGTTGAAGCTTGTTTGGTGTTTGAAATGGTTTATGTAGTGGTTGTATGTGAGATTGCAGGTGGTATGAAGAGATGCTTTGTGTTTTATGGGTGGTTGTTGGTGGTGCTGTAATTGGAGTCTGGTGGCGGTGGTTAGTGAAGATGCAGGTGATGTTGATGCTAATGCGTTGTCTTGAATCTGTTTTTGATTACATACAGAGTTCAAGGGAGTTGAGCGATTCCAGAGATGATAAGGAGATTTTGTAGGGTTGTTTGCTGCTCCAAGGAACTGTATTGAGTTTAAGGTGTTGGAACTGAAGCGGGAATAGATGAACTGTAATGGGCTTGTGTTGCTGAGCTGGTGTTTCTGAGATGGACATAGAGTTTGAAGTTGTATGAATCTCAGGAAGAACATTGAAGCATCAATTGAGAGATTGAAGTTGTGTGGCAGAATCAGTTCCATTGCAATTGTAATTATAGTGAAGAAGGAACTAAAACTGCAATTAGAGTTTGCTGCTGCACTGAATTGGTGGAATTGAGCAGAGTATAAATGTATATTTAGGACAGGTTTTAAAATCAAGATGAGCTGGTGAAGTTTGTATTAGCAACAGCTGATGGCTTTGAGGATATGGATTGCAGGTGGAGTTTGTTGGTGATATTGGTTGAACTGGTGTTTGTACACAGAGAAGGAACGGTGAAGTTACAGCTGCAGCTAAGGAGAAATGAAGAAAGAATGGTTGCTGTGTTGGCTCGATAATGGTTATGAGCTACTGAATGCAATGAGATACATGTATGCAAGGAAATGATATTTCGAGTGCAATGAAAAGTGCGGTTGTGTGTGGCGTCGGGAAGGTAAAGTAATTGCAACCTGGACAACCTCATCAAGTTTCTTCCAACTTTGGAAACAACTTGACCAAGTTGCTTCTACTATTTGGAGAAAACTTGTGATAGTTGCTTCCAACTTTGAAGACAACTTGACCAAGTTGCTTTCGATTTTGGAGGCAACTTGACTAGTTGATTCCAGATTGGAGGCAACTTGAGCTAGTTGATTCGATTCAGAGGCAACTTGGTTATGTTTTGGGTCCATTTATTCATCGCAAACTATCTTATACATATATCTTAAGAGTTTTTGTGACGAATTTGTGATGCAATGGTAATACGAGGGTTTGTGTTGAGTTGATGATGATGGTTGTCTTTGCTTTGGTGCTCATGCTTTAAGTCAAGAGAGTAGATGAATGCTTAGGAAGTTGAGAAGGAACTCAATATGAATCCAGGCATTGAAAGCAGAACAAGAAGTTGTTATTGCTTGTGTGTTGCTGATGGTGTTTGAGTAGGGGCATGGAAGTGACTTGCACCTATTGGCTCATGTTGCAAGTGTGCATAGACGGTTGTGGTCATGAAGCTTTTGCGAGTATAGTTGCGGTAGCACGAGATGGATGGTGTGGTGTTGTATGGTGGTTGTTTGAATTGTCGGTTGAGCATCGATGGTGTGGCGAACCTTTTGTGGTGCAATGGTAGCACAACTGACTATATGTCAGATGATGTGTGTTCGATTCACACTAGGTTCACTTATTTGTGTATAATTTTTATTTTTTTGGAGACAACTTGTGCTAGTTGCCTCCATATATGGAGACAACTTAGGCTAGTTGATTTCAATTTTTGAAGACAACTTTGTGCTAGTTGCCTTTACTGTTGAAGACAACTTGAGCTAGTTGCCTCCGATATGGACACAACTTCAAGAAGTTGACTCCACATGGTGGTGGTGGTTGGCGGCAGACGATGGTGGTTGACGGCGGTGATGGTTGGCGGCGGCGGTGGGTGTCGGTTGTTGGCGGCGGCCGTGGTAGTGGACAGTGGTGGTGTTCGTTAGCGGCGGCGGTGGTTGGTGGTGGTGGTGGACAGTGGCGGCGGTGGTGGTGGTCGGTGGTGGTGGTCGGTGGTGGTGGTCGTCGGTGGTGGTTGTTAGTTGTGGTGGTGGTCGGTGGTGGTGGTTGGTGGTGGTGGTGGTCGTCGGTGGTGGTGGTAGGCGGTGGACAGTGGTGGTGGTTGGCGGTGGACAGTGGTGTGGGCATTAATTTTTATTTTTTTTTATTTTGAATAGTAGTGGTGGTGGTTTTGTATATTCACTATATAAAAGAGGGTATTTTAGTAATATATTAGGCTTAGGGGTATTTGTAAAGTTGATAAGGGTATATTTCAAGGGGCCTCATAGTAGGGGTATTTAGATAATGTTCCCTTTTTTTTAAATAATGGAAAACGTTCTAGGTTACAATGTTCCTCACTCTGCTACCTAGCTCTCTTACTCCTAAAAAGTCCAACCTCGTCCACCGATTTCGAGTTGTGTATTTACAGAATCTTGATTGGGGCCCGCTAGCCGACTTCACTATCTTCCAGACCGGGCATCGCATACCACTTAACACGATTTACGCCTTCCTCTCATGTTGTTTGTTTGGATGGTTTAAGTACCAACTTTAGTAAGTGCAGCCATTTTGATGTTGGAAAAGTGAACAACTTAGATACTCTTGTTACTGTCATGGGGTGTAGCTGTGAAGTTTTTCCTTCCATCTATCTTGGTTTACTTCTTGGCGAACATGCTCTTTCCATTTCAAGATGGGATAAAGTGGTTGAAAAATGTAAATTCAGACTAGCTACATGAAAAAGAAGCTCTCTTTCTAAGGTTGGTCAGCTTACCTTGATCAAAAGCGTGCTTCTAATTCTGCCCATATATATATTTTCTCTTTAAGGCTCATTCTGGTCAACAAGATCGAAAAGACAATACGAGATTTTCTTTGGTATAATTCGACAGAAAAGAAAAATTTTTCATTGGGTCAGGTGGACTAAGTTGTGTAAACCTTTTCATAACGTGGAGCTCGGCATCCGCAACATCAAAACCATAAATAGAGTTTTGCTCAAGAAATGGTGGTGGAGGTTAGGTAGAGGGAAAAAAATATTTTGGGGCTAAAATCATCTTCGAAAAGTACAGTCGCGTCAATTTAGGTTGGAAAAATAATACTCTTACTATTGTACATGGTGTTGGCATGTGGAGATATATATTAAAAGTGGCTGATGACTTCTTCAAAAGTACTCAATTCAAGGTTGGTAAAGAGAATAAAGTGCGTCTTTGGGAGGAAAAAAATGGTGCTAACGAAGTCCTCTGCACTTGGCATGTGATAGAATTTACGGTCTGGAAAATAATAGCATTTCTCTCTGATCTCTCTTTATGATCCAAATGAGTCAGGGTATCATTGGAAGTTGGATATTACAAGAAGACGTTTATATGACATGGAAATTACGGAGCTCGCTTCTCTTCTCAACATCCTCGATAATTTGATATTCTATCTTGAAGTCCAAGCTGAGCTTGGTTGGATGGGTGACAAAAGTGAGTCATTCTCAGTTAAATTTGCATACTTAATTGATAACAATATAGATACTACAATGGTGTTTCTTAGAAACAAAATTTAGTCGAGATGTTGGCCTCACAAAGTGGGATCCTTTTTGTGATAATTGGTGAAATGCAAGCTATATGTTATTCATATGGACTATGTGAAACACGAATAAAAAATAAAATGAAAAGATGAAAGAGATTATCTTGACCTTTAAACGAACTTTCCATCAGCTATAAGCCCTTAGAGTAGTTTGCAGAACATCATCTAGAAATATTGTGTTATTTCTCTAGAATGAGGAATGTTATTTAATCGAGTAGGAATACCTAACATTCTTTACCAGGATAAGAAACTCATGATGCTATAATATGCCAAATTTTTACAGTCTTCTCTATCTTTCAGATCTTACTCCACTGTGATTGAGAATACTTGGAAATACTGGAAACGATGGCACTTAATTATGTTTAAAGCAGACATACCCTCTGTGCAGAAGGGCCCGGAAACCGAGCGTTGCTTACTGTTTTTCCTAGTCATGAGAAATTCTTAACTGATCACAGGTTAAAAGCTGAATAGACAACCGGCAATCCAAAATCCAAATCAACATGAAAATTGTAGAGTTTTGTAGGACAATGATGCCACAACTTGAAAAACTCCTAGTGTCCTTGAGACATAACTTCCTAAAAAATCCTAGAAAGTTATAAAATTTTCAACAAGCACTAGCATCTACAAAGAAAATGAGAGACCGGGTATATGGGGCATATATAACATCTCATTTCCCAGCAAATGCAGACAAAACCCAAGTATATTTAAACTAAAGTGAAACTATTTAATGACCAACATCATGTGACAAGAAACAGAACAGTGTTAGACACTCGGTGACCAGAAATCTTTAATAGAAAAGGAGTTGTAGAGACTAAAACAAGAAGATAGCAGGAATCATAATTATCTAAGCATTTGTGCTTCTGAAGCCAGTACAGGAATTACATGGACCTTGGGGGAATCTGTGAAAACATAACACATCAACGTTTCAAAAATCAATCATTGATATGTGTTGCATTTATTTAAGTCGCCTTGAGAATTCAAAGATGCCTCAATGGTTTCATAATCAATATGAGAGAACCTTATAAAAGAAGAACTGAAAAGTGAAGTTACCAGCAAAGGGATTTCCACTTTAAATGAAAAGCAATAGGTTGTAGATCTCTGGGGATCTTCGAGAACAACAACTTTTTCACCAAACCATAAACTAAAGATCTTAGGTTCTTACAGCCAAATAATAAGAAAGAAAAATTAAACTTAAACAAACCATATCTAGAACATACATATCAATTCACCAAACAATAAACTGGTCATTGACTATTAGAACACTTAATATTATATAAGACTCACAATTTCAAGCATGGGTTAACATTAAGCAAATAAAGAAATTCAAGATTCAATTTAAGAAAGCCCATCAATTCAAAAAATAAACCTCATCCACCATTAACCAAATAAGTATCAGAATATGAATTCAAAATCTTAAGCACTTAAGTAGAGGTTCAACTGTTCAAAAGAGCTAAACACTTGAGTTTAGTAAAGAACCACTTGTTTCCCAGTAAAATAGATAAAATTAAACCTCATAAATTGAGTTTTTAACTTCTCTAACATCCTCTTTAATGTTTTCAAGAGTGATCTGAAGACCATTCATATCCTCATAGTGTGAGTAAAAGATTTGCTTGTCATCTCCCTTAATACCATCAATATTCTTCTGAATATCTTTGAATCGATCCTCAATAAGTTGAAGCTTAGACCTAATTGCATTTTCATTTGTAGGTACTTTCTTAATTATTTTCAGTCCTTGAAGAGTGTTCATGTTGAAAACCAGGATGTCATAAATCAAGTATTTCATATAGTTTCGATTTTTTTTTATAATGGACCTTGAATTCCTAGAAAAGATAATGGCTCGATTGGATACGGAAGTGCTTATGATAAGCACTTCTAGACTTCTCAGAAGTACTTCTAGAAGTCAAAAGGCTGAGAAGTTAGTTTGGCAAGCTTACATCAAAACAAAACAAAAAAGAATCATCAAGCTTTAACTAAGAAAAATGGTTGATTTTAAGATTTTTTGTTGGATGTCTGTTTTTAAATGTGGTTGAGTTTATATTTCTATGATTTTATTAGTAAGCTTAATAAATTTCATTCAGTCATGAAAAAGAAAAGAAATTGTTCTATCACTTTACTTGGATTAATGAAGAACACAAAAAATGGGTTTTGGGAAAATGATTTCAATCCGTTACAGGAATAACAAAATTGATAATATGATATACTAAGATTTCCAAGAAGAAGATAAAAGTTCAATCGAAAATCTAAGATTGATGTGTTGATCGAACAAAAGATTTGATTAAGATAAAGTAAAACATGGAGTAAATATTATGTCAAAACGCGATAACAGATGATGAATCAACCGATTAGGCAAAAATTTGATAAACCCAGATACTTTTTACAGTTTGCGGGAGAAAAAAAATTGATTAAGGAAGGAATAAGTAATGGGTTTGTCTATAGAAAGAGAGAACAAAGGAAAAAAGAAAGAGAGAAAAAACTTGTTTCTGTTAGAACCGAGAAGTCGTTTCCTCATATGTAGGAAAGCAAAAAAAAATTACTCCAAAAATAGGTTACTTATTAACTTTTAAAAGTCGTTTCTAAATCTGGTTCCCAAACTTACTTCTTGCTTTTTGACTTAAAAAACAAAAAGTCACTTCTTGAAAGTTATCTAATAGGTCGTTTGGCAACACATTTAGAAGTTGCTTTTCAACTTATTTAAGTCAAAAAGCCATATGTTTGGTTAGTCATACTTTGAAACGACTTTTAAAATCTGATAAGGAGCTTCAAAACGAATCAAATAATCTTAGCTTATGGTTTCACCGTAAGTTATTTCTCGTTGTTTCTCCCAAAATAATAATAAACTAATGATTCTTTCCTTTTTTTCATCTTCGATTTCCTTTTTTTTTAGATGAATCTCTCTTTTTTCTTTCTCTCCTATTGATTTTCAAATTCATGATATATTTTGGATGCGAGAATCATAACTAAAATCCATTGAATACCCGCTAATAATGTCATCATTCCAAATGATCTTTGTGTATTTTTAATTTTCATGATTATAGATTATGAAGTTTTATTTATCCATCCAACAAGTCCCGAAACCCAGATAATTAACAAAACTCATCGTTCGTGCTTGACACAATATTAATCAAACAGTATAAATACTATTTACAAATCGGAGTATATTTGTTCCACATGCCATTAACTCTTTTACGAGAAAAATTTGCTCTCGTTGAATAAACCTTGTTTTAGTAGTTTAAAATTGTACTGTTAAGATCTCTTTGATTGTAAAAAATGTTTGACCCAAAATATGATCATTTTTTATCTGATTCTAGACATTAATTTGAATGTTCTCTTGTATTAAATCTTTAACCTTAATATCGTTAGACCTGGTTGTATATATTATTTTCAATTGAATCGACAATATCGAAATTAAGTGAAACAGATCGGACATTTCATTTATATAAATTGGAACCCTTCATTTGATTTCCTATTTCTTTTTTTCTTTTAAGTAAATTTCAATGCTCATTATTATAATGATGTGTTGACTTAGGTATAGTAATGTAGCCAAACTAACTTCTCCATATTTTTTTCTTTTCGGAAGCACTTCAGAAATCCGAAACAAAAGTACTTCGCTTTTCGTTGCCAAATTAAGTCTCATAAATAGAGTTTTTAACTTCTCTAACATCCTCCTTGATGTCTTCAAGAGTGATCTGAAGACCATTCATATCCTCATAGTGTGAGTGACTGATTTGCTTGCCATCTCCCTTAATGTCATCAATATTCTTCAGAATATCTTTGAATCGATCCTCAATAAGTTAAAGCTTAGACCTAATTGCATTTTCATCTGAGGTACTTTCTTAATTATCTCCAGGTCCTTGAAGAGTGTTGATCATGTTAAAACTAGGATGCATTAAATCAAGTATTTCATATAGTTCGATTTTTGATAATGGACCTTGAATTCCTAGAAAAGATAATGGCTTGTTTGGATATGGAAGTTCTTATGAGAAACAATTCTGGACTTCTCGGAAGTACTTCTAGAAGTCAAAAAGGCTGAGAAGTTAGTTTGGAAAGCTTACATAAAAAAACAAACAAAAAAACATCGAACTTTAACTAAGAACAGTTAGCCTTAATGGTTGATTTTAAGATTTTTTGTTGGATGTCTGTTTTTAAGTGCGTTTGACTTCATATTTCTATGATTTTCATTAGTAAGCTTAATAAATTTCATTTAATCATGAAAAAAGAAAAGAAATTGTTCTATCACTTTACTTGGATTAATGAAGAACACAAAAAGGGGGTTTTGGGAAAAATGATTTCAATCCATTAAAGGAATAACAAAATTGATGATATGATCTACTAAGATTTCCAAGAAGAAGATAAAAGTTCAATCGAAAATCTAAGAGTCGTGTGTTAATCGAACGAAATATTTGATTAAGATGAAGTAAAACATGGAGTAAATATTAGGTCAAAACGTGATAATGGATGATGAATCAACTGATTAGGCACAAATTTGATAAACTCGAATGTTGTTTACACTGATTTGCGGAGAAAAAAAGTGATTAGGGAAGAAATAAGTAATTGGTTTCTCTATAGAAAGAGAGAAGAAAGGAAAAAAGAAAGAGAGAAAAAACTTGTTTCTGTTAGAACTGAGAAGTCGTTTCCTCAGAAGTAGAAAAGCAAAAAGTTTTTACTCCAAAAATAAGTTACTTCTTAACTTTTAAAAGTCAGTTTCTATATCTACTTCCCAAACTTATTTCTTGCTTTTTGAATAAAAAAACAAAAAAGTTACTTCTTGAAAGCTATCTTACCCTATAAGAGTTTGGTAGGATTAGTTTTCAAATATATTTAAAAATTAAAACCAAGATCATGATCAAAATAATCTTTTCAAAATATACTCACATAGGACTTGAGGATTCTGATGAAATCCTCCGAATCATTACATCTCAGTTTTGAAATAATGTCATCCAACTTATTCAACCTGAAACCCTGGATGATGAGGACTTTCTCGTATACTAGATGCTTCCTCCCTTACAGTTTTCAGGGCCAAAGGTACACATACAGTGTAATCCAGCAACAAACGGTTCAACTGGGCCTATGGATGGAACCCAAAGTCTTCCCCCATTCCAACCATCCAAACGTTGAACACTCCTTTGATCGGTACCTGGATGTGCTACGTGGAAGGAGAAAAACAAGTATAAAAATCGGTATTTTGGAATCACAATTTATAAGCCTGGCTTGATTGGGGTATATACCCAAACTAATTGGGGTATACCCAATGAGACAAAATAGGGTCATTTTGAAGTAAAAGAGGTCACCCCTTAACCAAATATTTTTAAAATGGCAAAATTGCCCTCGTTTAATTAACACTAAAATTTTGATTAGATTAATTAATTAAGTTTAAATTGATTGAATAGATTAAAACTTATGAATTTTAAGTTATGAAATTTTGTTTTTGATTGAACTTTTGTGGGATGATTTTTGATGAATTTTTTTTTTTTTTTGAGAATATCTCTTGCAACGAAAATGAAGAACACAACCGAAATACTTCTAAAAAGGAGTGCAAATCATTATATGAAATCATACTCAAAATCAAAGAATAAATCAACACTTTCGCCCGAAAGTATGAAAAGTCGGCAAGGTCGACTAATGAAGATCATGCCGGCCAAAAGTGGCCGGCATGATCTTCATCGTCGACCTTGCCGACTTTTGTTTTTTTGACATACAGGAGATGACATAAAAAATTTATTAGCCGGCAAGGTATTCAAAAAATACCCTTCCGGCTGTTTTTGGCCGGCAAGGTATTCAAAAAATACCCTTCCGGCTGTTTTTGGCCGGCAAGGTATTCAAAAAATACCCTTCCGGCTGTATTTGGCCGGCAAGGTATTCAAAAAATACCCTAGAAATTTGTTGAAAAATTTACAAATACGCCATGGTCATTATGAAAAGTCGGCAAGATATGTATGTTACGACCTTGCTAAAAAAAAAAAAAAAAAAAAAAAAAGGCCAAAAACACGAAATCATAATTTTCGATTTCTAACCTAATATAACAATCAAATCACACAACACAATGATGGGTTTGAGTTTAAACATCATTTATAGTCTTCTTTTCATTTGGTAGAGTCAACAATTTTTTTGGAAAATCAAAGTTGAAGATTTTTATATGGCTTTGGTTGATGGAAGATGAAGATGAAGAAGAAGAGAAGATTAAGAGTTGGTTAGTTTTTTAATTTTAGGGTTAATGAAATTAAGAAATGGGTTTATATTTAAGATTTAATTAGTTCAAGGGTATTAAAGTAAAATCACCCTTTTTAATAATGACACACCATGTCCCCTTGAAATTGGGTATACCCAATTAATCTGGGTATACCCCAATCAAGCCAGGTTTATAAGTTACTAATCAACATATTTAAAAAGGAGAGATTTTCCATGTTTCTGAAATATATTAAAATATTCTTTATTTCACGTTTGATGTTCTCAACCAATATTGATAAAGAGATTCTAAACTAGAATTTTGATATCATTTTCTACTGAAAAAGAAGTCTGAAATCTGTCTCGGGTTGACCCAGGTTATCAAAATTATTATGAGATTATCTATACCATCTATGTGTGGAAAACCTTTCTCTACTATTATTTTGATTTACTTTTTTTAAATATGAGATATCGGGAAAAATAAAATAAGAAAGACGAACTATACAAGATTAAAAATTGTAAAAAAAAATGAGATCTTGGAAAGAAAATAGTATAAAAGAGGAACTGTACAATATCAAAAACCATAAAAAAAAAAAAAATCGAATAAAACCAACATAGAGAGGGAAATAAAAAAATCTTACATATGCCTTCATGTTTTATAACCACCAGTGTTGGGTTGTAGAATGTTTCCCGACCAAAAACAAGTGTCCTCAAAGGTGCATAATCGATCTCCATATGCGTTAGAGGCTCAATCTTCTTCCTCTTTGCAGCCGTTTTCTTTTTTCTTCTTTTTCTCCTTCCCCTTGGAAATACTTGTTGATGGTGGATTTTCATTCAAGGCTAAATTTGTAAAGGCCAAAATTATTATGCATAAACACTTGCAAAAGATAAAGCCATTAATAAGTGATGAATACTTCTTCACCTCACTAATTCACCTAGAATGGAGCATGCGACAACAATCTCATTCTATAAATTAAATACACGAAATTCACCCAGGTTGGAGCATGTAGCAACAATCCCATATACCACAATGAATTTCAAAAGATTATTAATTAATGCATGACCAGCCTTATATTTATTTCCCACCCATTAATGGGTGCGGCATGACGACCGAGTGTTGTTCTCGCAGAGCAACACGAATCTCCAAGCATTAATAATGAAGCATGTACGAAATAACATACGAGGCTACAACTCTCGGTGTGTTATACTAGCCCGATTGAATATATTTGAACCCGACCTAACCATATCGAGTCTCGAGAAAACGATCATGACCATCCAACTTCACCAAAGATGATTGAATGGCGAGATCAAATCCATACCCTTAAGCAGGTATTGGAGTATTCACCACCGACTCAATGCGGGCCCCGCATGGTCGGCCTCCCAAGAGGGAAGTAACTCTTACCAGTTCGTCCATCCAAAAACGGCCTCCCCAAGAGGAAAGTAACTCTTACCAGTTCGTCCATCCAAAAACAACATGGAAGTGAAACCCTAAACTAGGGTTACGACACATTACATGTGCCGCAAATCAGTCTCAACCATCCATCTTCGCAGGCATAGATGAAGGGTGTAGATGTAGATTCAAAGGGCCCGGAACATGTCAACACAAACACCGTGGGCCCGCCTACATACATGGATAATCGGTCAGGACCAACCATGTTTGGTTGTCCCACTTCGTGCGTGCAAAACAATGCATGAAACATGGCCGGCCAAAACCCTAATTAGGGTTTGTATCGATCACGAGCGTCCATCTTCTCCGGCACGAATGGAGGGCCCAAGATTAGATTAAGCAGTCCGGTCATACCAACATGACAACCGTGGACCTATCAATCTCCTCACCAGTCGGCCAAGGCATACCATGCCCGGTTATCCCAAATCGTCCGCCCAAACTAGTGTGGCCGCGCTCCCAAAATCACAACCGATCTCGACCACTCAACTTCTCCCAGACAAATTGAGCGGCTTAGATCACGCTTTTCATGGGACAGATCGGGTATGGGCGTGAAAACCAGCCTACCACCTACACGCCTGGGACCAATCGTCCAAGACCTACCAGGCTTGGTCGTCTTGAAACGCGCGCCGAAGTGGGCATCGTGCGCGGCCTTTGCGGCACAAGATCCCTGTCGCAAATCAATCTCGGCCACTCTTCTTTACGAGGTAAACTTGGGTGGCCTAGATCACATCTTCGTGGGATAGTGAAGTATAAACATGGACACTCAAAAGATGTCGTCTACACACATGCATGATCGGTCCTCTATAAAACACCTCCCATGCTTGGATTCGACCAAAGTCGAAAGAAGGAACTTGTGTACCTCTTAAACCCCAATCCACGGTCACAAATGAGGGTCGCAAGTCATCTCGTCCGTCCAACTTTACCAGCTTGGGCGGACAGCCTAAGACATGAGTTAGGCAATCAGTAAAGCGTCACCACAATCACCGTCCACCAATCTTCCACCTGGAGTGATCGGTCAAGTCAGGGCTTACCTGTATTGCCTCCAAACGATCACTCGAAGATGGCTGGACATGGTGCTATTTTAAGACGCTTAAATTCGTGACTTACTCCAGGTAAGCCTTAAAAACAGATTGATGCTTCATACATCTTTGAATATACTTGATGCACCCGCATATAATACACATGATACTTCACAGTATCGACTTCCTAAATAACTCGATTATTTAGTCTAGCATTACATGCTACTTTACGTGGGTCCCATGATCCACACACTCGAGACATCAATCATGTCACCTGGCTGGGGATACATACGGGGTATTGGTGCGGCGGTTTACACGGCGTGCAACGCGCCATCACAAGAAGCGTGTCGAGGGAAGTCATGGATGGTTAGAGATACGGGAGAAGTTGGCAAGACCGGTCGTGTTACACCAACAAACAACTCAACTACTCCATTCCTCCACTTCCCACGAGAGACGTGAATAAGGCTCAAATGACTTGTATAAATAGGTTCTCCTCCCTATTTTCCAAAACAGGAGACAACAACACAAGTCAAGACAAAAAATAGAAACCAAGTGTTAATACAAAACACCGGAACTGATAGCTTACATCCTGTAAGCCGGTTCAGCCTTCTGTTACAAGTCATAAACAAGCCTACATCTTCACAATCTCAACACCTTCTTCGCTTCCCTCCCTAAGATCAACCCCATCTCCTTCACTTTGTGACCGAAACAAGTCTGGAACGACCATTTCTTGGTTTAGGCCAGAATTGTACAGATTGATTTCCTGAATCTACAAGCACTCACCGCGCAGTGCATTTGTTTAAGGTTTAAACTCATTCCTCATCCACACACCCCAAATTACCAAATCCGGCAGGAATAGTTTTCACCCATAAACAATTGGCGATCACAGTGGGACGGTTAATCTCTCGGTTGTAAAGTCAATTTCTTCGAAATCCGATTCAATTTCATTAATTTCAAAAGGGTAGATCTTAGAACCAATTCAATCAACGATTCATTTCGAGATGGTGGAACTCGAGTCCGGATCAGCAATCAATTTCGATGGAGCTAGTGCGGATAACACTCCGGTGTCGATGTACTGTCGCTGGAGCTACCGTGGTCAATACATCTCGAGGAGCTGTCACTTCTATCCCCAACACTAGCGGAGCAAGAGACATTCCAGTAGGCGTAACGCCTCCCATCACTAGAGCCAGAGCAGTCGCAAATCCCGTCATCTCCTCAAGTGTAACGCCTCCAGTGGTCACCGAGTAACAACTTTCACTCCTTCATCGGGACGAGGAGCGGGGAGGAACGAGAGGTGGACCACCGTCCATTACCATTGCGGACTTGATGGAGAAACAGGAAATTCTTGCTAAGACTCAAACGGATATGGCCGCAACTCAGAAAGAGGTACTCACTTTCCTTAAAACTTTAACTGAACGATTGCCACAAGAGTCACGGCAACCCTTGGAGCCAACAAGAGATGCCTTCAATACACCCGGAGCAGGCGTTTCCGCTCGGACCCACACGAGTGAAGAAGCTCGTATTGCTCCTGAACGCCCAAGAGAAATGGACCAGCCATCCAACTTCATCATACGTGAGGACCTCGAACGACTTCTCCAAAACCGAGGCAAAGGAAATCGATGGATGCACACCAACACCAGCGGCTGTACCCTCAAGATATGCAACGGATCCCTCTTCCAAGAGGATACACCTCTCCTCGATTCTCCCTCTACGATGGCACCGGTAACGCTCGTGAACACATTTCTCGATTTTGGAATCTTTGGGGAGCACGAGTACAATCATGTTCTCGCCCGAAAGAGTTCTCGAAATCACTTACGGGAAGGGCGTACACTGTAAAACAACATCACACCCGACAAAAGTATATCCAATTGGGGCGAGATGGTTGGTGCTTTCTAAAAGAAGTATTTCTTCGTATCTGAGAAGATCACCTTTTCAGATCTAGGGAGAGTTTCTCAGCGGAACAACGAGCATCCAAACGACTTCGTCAAGAGGTTCAGAACTCAAGCACTAGATTGTCATGATCCGAACATCACCGAACGTCGGTGGTGGAGTTGTGCGTCAACGGGATGATACCCATATACCGAGCTTTACTAGAGAATACGGGCTTTGGACGTTCTCCGAACTCCATGAAGCTGCCAAACGATCAGCCACAACTGCACCAGCGTTGCTAGAGAGAACAGGAGTTGTTGAAACGAAGATCCGCGTGAGAGCCGAGGAAGCGAGGCATCTCACAAGAAAACAATACAACACTTTGGTCCTTACGTGAGCGTGGTAGGACGAAGGAAGAAAAAGGAAAGCTTCAGCAACGGAGCAACAATCTAAGCGCACGGCTCCAGCACGCATGACTTCTTCTCAAGGGAGCGGGCAAGGCTCGAACAAGACACCGAAGATACAGGTTTCCCATTCCTATGAATAAAGTCGTGGAACTCTTGGAAGCATGGATTCAAGGCGATGCCATCAAGCTACCCCCCATCAGGCGTCCACCAACTTAGAAAGATATGGAGGATCCAAAGTACTGTCGCTACCATAGGTTCGTTCACCATCCAACCAAAGATTGCAATAGGTGAAACAAATCTTCGGGGGAAAAGATAGAGACGGAGAACTCCGACTTGGAAACGAAGGTGTTCGTAGAGACCCTCTTCCGTCGAAATCGCATGATTTGGGATTCCGTTCGCAAGATCTGTACAATCTATGATGGAACGCTTATGCGAGATCTTGTACTTCTCCAAAGCACAACGTCGGGACATATTTGCAGCCCTCAACCGCGTTGTCTCGGGCAAGCGCTTGTATCTGGAGGAGAAAGCGGTCTCGAAACCTCCGTCCTTGCTGGAAGATGCAAGCAAGGGAAATTGGGGACTCTTAGCCGTTGCCCGTTTGAAGGATATCGAATTCGATAACACATTAATCGATACAGCCTCTGAATTCAACATCATCACTCTCCAGACCTTAAAAGCAGCAAAGATTTCAAAGCGAGGAGGCTACTCGCAACCCAATTGTGATTAAGACTCCGAAGGAGAACTCGAGAGATGCATATGGGTACATCGATCTTGAAGTAAAATTGGGTGATGCCTCGACACAAGCAAAGTTCTACATAGTCGAGAGCATACGAATTACGACATGATCCTAGGAAGCTCTTGGGTACACGAAAACAAAACAACACTGGGAATTTGCCCTCTACCGGCTACGACACTCGAAAGGATCTCTAATAAGCCGTCTGGACACGAAGATCCGTTGCCGCACCTGCTGACTTGCCAATGTGACACAACTTCTGGAGAGAGTCCATCGACATACATTAAGAGTTTCCAAGCTCAAGTAAGTCTCATCACGCAACCCTTCTTACAACCAATCACTCCTCACCCTGATAAGTCCTGGGGACTGGCTCCAATCAACAAACTAACCCCGGCTAGGAGATGTGAATGGGAAGCCCGCCCTTTCAAATGTTTTATCAAAGCGTAGGTCTGTCTTGGTCTAAGACGATAAGGCCAAGGTCCAAGTATCCGCACGTCCAAACCCATTTGGAATTGGAGATCCGTGTGAAGACGATTCGCATTCAAGGTTGGGAGCATGACGGTGAAAATGACCACTCCACCTGACTCACCCACCGAAAGAGAAGATGAACCATACAGTAGCAGATGTTATCCTAGGCGGCTACTGTAAGATCATCAATGCTGACAAGCTTGAGGGCGTGACGATCCACTCACGATGGCTTAAACCCTACGAGTACCTAGAAACTCTGTGCTACTCTTCGTCTCCGGCGTTCTCCGTAATATTTCATCGGCATTCCTCCAACAATTTCCCTTTCATTGTTATTTTTGTAATTCCTTCAAAAAGTGATTGCAATACTTGCATTCATAATTGTCGGGTTAGATTTCTCAATTAGAAGTATTATTTTCTTTAGAAATTTTTACCCCAGGCATGACACAAAGATCCAAGTTCAACCTGAGTCATCATTACCCACCAGTTAAACCGAGAGAACCCTAAAAGGAAAACGCTCACACCTTTTGGGAAAGTTGGAGGAATAAGAATGCATAAGGAAAGCATCTTGAACAGTTTGTCCCGTACCTACATCGGGAGGACTTGAGACGAACTTACACCCGGAGAGGTACGGATAGGTCCATGGTATTTCATTATGGCATTACTTCTCCTCTCACAAGGATCACATACAATCATATGAAGGCACAACCACTATGATGCAGTCTTAATGAAGAATTTATCTCAGAAATAAGAAACTCGTTCAAACAATTAAACGAGAAACAAGAAAACCTTGAACTCGGCGCGCTGAATACAAGGAAAAAAAGTGTTCACAAGATCACGGAAAATACTCGAGAAAAGAAGAAAAGAGGAATAACGGGAAGATTCGGTCATCAAGAAGGTGTTGTGTCTTCTCTACCATTGAAGTCTTGCCTCAACGTCATCCCGTGTCGCTCACTTGCTTTTTCCTCAGGTCTGCCTCGGCCTCCACTTCGGGTATTTCTGCGGCCCACGTTCTCCACGATGTCCCCAATAGGGGCAACTTCCATATATTCCTCGAGAGCATTTGCAACATTGGAGATCGTGTTGACGGCTTTTGGGAGCTCAGGCTCGTCCGTATCAGAATCAAGAATGATCACACCATTGCGGATCGGATAATCACCCATATCTTCCCGTGGAGGCCGTTCATGTTCGACTCTTCGCCTTTTCAGTCGTGCAACAAATCTCTCAGCTCTTGCGCTTGCCGGTGGCTGCGACGCTTCCTCACGCCTCAATTTTTCTTCCCTGTCGATTAAAGTTAGAAGATCACGAACGCGTTCTCGAGCGACACGCAGGTACAAAATTGGCATGCCCCGTAGGGCACGACCAGCCTCGAAGCGGAACATAAATTTTAGCCATCACCTCCTCGAATGGACCATCATTCTCGGGTTTGTTCACTTGAAGCTTCTTTCGGGAGATACAGAGAAATCCTTGCCAGCCGCCTCCATTACGCAAAAAGGGTTTCTGATTATATTAACAAAATGTCATCACCAAAAAGATCAAGTTATGCAATGGATGAGGAGTAATACCGAACAAAGAAAGAAACAATTACGTGATGGGAGAAGACTCAACGTATTCTTTATATTTCACGAATTAACAAGATCCGGAGAAAGAGGAGTCTTCACTTACCGTCGCAAAGGCTACAAATGCGGGATAACAATCGGTGGACATTTATCCAATACTTGGAGGCAAGCGGAGTGCAATGGAAAGAATCGCATCCAGTCCAAGAAACGGGTCAAGTTCTATCTTGGGGACTTGATTATGTCAATGTTTGGCTAATGGAATAGTACGAGCACACTGCGGGCCCATACTCGAATGAAGCAGGTATTGGGCTATGTCATCAAGCTATGTCAAAGGCCTAGGTATAAGGTCAACATTTGATCGGGGAGTACACGATGGGACCCACGTTCAATCAAACATGCATGGGGACCGCATTCATTCACACGTATCATAGCACGATTTTCCTTTATTCATGGGAATAGTGTCTACTAAATCCAAGCCAAAGGGTTTTCAATGACAACCTAAAAACTATGTTTTGCATGCAATATTGGAAAAGGAGCAAAAGCATGGAATTAATCACGATACATCTTGCGAAGAAGTTTTCATCTACAACGGGATAATTCTCCGGGAAGATGACGAAGCACCTACCTGACGGACAAATAACGGCGGCAGACATGGCGATGTCGGCAGCAGTGGTAGTCGCGGACAGGAACTGCCAAACAAAAAAAAATCATGAGAAAATAAAAGGGGTTGGTCTCTTTTATAGACAAAAATTAGAAGAATCCCAATAGAACAAGGATTCCTCTTTTATTTGAATTCCTCTTTTGATTCAAATACCCCAAAGAAGGGAACCTAGGTCCCACCAAAGGATTCCATACAAGCACAACGGCATGGACAACTAGCGGTCGGTCAATACTCTTAGGGTAAACTTCTTTTATCTGTCTTTCTCACATATGTACGTCACCATCTCATGCCTACCCCACAATAGTGTAACCATTATGCGCTAGGCAGGGGACTTAATGTTGATGGTGGATTTTCATTCAAGGCTAAATTTGTAAAGGCCAAAATTATTATGCATAAACACTTGCAAAAGATAAAGCCATTAATAAGTGATGAATACTTCTTCACCTCACTAATTCACCTAGAATGGAGCATGCGACAACAATCCCATTCTATGAATTAAATACACGAAATTCACCCAGGTTGGAGCATGTAGCAACAATCCCATATACCCCGTGAATTCTGACATTATTAATTAATGCATGACCCGGCCTTATATTTCCTGTACCCATTACCGGTGCGGCATGACGGCGAGTGTTGTTCTCGGCGAGCAACACGAATCTCCAAGCATTAATAATGAAGCATGTACGAAATACCATACGAGCTACAACTCTCGGTGTGTTATACTAGCCCGATTGAGTATATTTGAACTTTGAAGCCCGACCATATAAGTCTCGGAAAACGATCATGACCATCCAACTTCACCAAAGATGATTGAATGGCGGATCAAATCCATACCCTTAGCGGGTATTGGAGTATTCACCACAGACTCAATGCGGGCCCCGCATGGTCGGCCTCCCCAAGAGGGAAGTAACTCTTACCATTTCGTCCATCCAAAAACAACATGGACGTGAAACCCTAAACTAGGGTTACGACACATTACATGTGTCGCAAATCAATCTCAACCATCCATCTTCGCAGGCATAGATGGAGGGTGTAGATGTAGATTCAAAGGGCCGGAACATGTCAACACAAACACCGTGGGCCCGCATACATACATGAATAATCGGCCAGGACCAACCATGTTTGGTTGTCCCGGTTCATGCGTGCAAAATTATGCATGAAACACAGTAGGCCAAAACCCTAATTAGGGTTTGTATCGATCACGAGCGTCCATCTTCTCTAAGCACGAATGGAGGGCCCAAGATTAGATTAGCAGCCCGGTCATACCAACATGACCACCGTGGACCCATCAATCTCCTCACCTGGTCGGCCAAGGCATACCATGCCTGGTTATCCCAAATCGTCCGCCCAAACTAGTGTGGTCGCGCTCCCAAAATCACAAACTGATCTCGACCACTCAACTTCTCCAGACAAATTGAGCGGCTTAGATCACGTTTTCATGGGACGTTCGGGTATGGGCGTGAACACCAGCCTACCACCTACACGTCGGACCAATCGTCCAAGACCGGCCGGGCTTGGTCGTCTTGAAACGCGCGCCGAAGTGGGCATCGTGCTTGGCCTTTGCGGCGCAAGATCCCTGTCGAAATCAATCTCGGCCACTCTTCTTTACCGGTAAACTTGGGTGGCCTAGATCACATCTTCGTGGGATAGTGAAGTATAAACATGGACACCAGCATGTCGTCTACACACATGCATGATCGGTCCTCTATAAAACACCTCCCATGCTTGGATTCGACCAAGCTGAAAGAAGGAACTTGCGTACCTCTTAAACCCCAATCCACGGTCGCAGGTGAGGGTCGCAAGTCATCTCGTCCGTCCAACTTTACCAGCTTGGGCGGACAGCCTAAGACATGAGTTAGGCTATAAGTAAAGCGTCAGCACAATCACCGTCCACCACTCTTCCACCTGGAGTGATCGGTCAAGTAGGGGCTTACCTGTATAGCCTCCAAACGATCACTCGAAGATGGCTGGACATGGTGCTATTTTAAGACGCTTAAATTCGTGACTTACTCCGGTAAGCCTTAAAAAAGTGATGCTTCATACATCTTTGAATATACTTGATGCAGTACCTGCATACAATACACATGATACTTCACAAGTATCGACTTCTAAATAACTCAGTTATTTAGTCTAGCATTACATGCTACTTTACGTGGGTCCCACGATCCACACACTCGAGACATCAATCATGTCACAAGCGGGGGATACATGCGGGGTATTGGTCTAGCGGTTTACGGCGTGCGGCGTGCAACACGCCATCACAAGAAGCGTGTCGGGAAGTCATGGACGGTTAGAGATACGGAGAAGTGGGCAAGACCAGGGGTCATGTTACACCAACACACAACTCACTACTCCATCACTCCACTTCCTCCACTTCCCACGAGAGACGTGAATAAGGCTCAAATGACTTGTATAAATAGGTTCCCCTCCCTATTTTCCAAAACAGGAGACAACAACACAAGTCAAGACAAAAACGAGAAACCAAGTGTTAATACAAAACACGGAACCGATAGCTTACATCCCGTGTTTAGGTTCAATTATACTATTACAAGTCATAAGCAATCCTACATCTTCACAATCTCAACACCTTCTTCGCTTCCCTCCCTAAGATCAACCCCATCTCCTTCACTTTGTGACCGAAACAAGTCCGGGAACGACCATTTCTTGGTTTAGGCCGAATTGTATGGATTGATTTCTGAATCTACAAGCACTCACCTCGCGAGTGCATTTGTTTAAGGTTTAAACTCATTCCTCATCCACACACCCCAAATTACCAAATCCGGCAGGAATAGTTTTCACCCATAAACAATACTGTTAGAGCATTGCTCGGTTGAACCACCAAGTGTTGGTATGTCAAGATCGGTTATCATATTTTAGTATCAAAACTCAATTAGAGTCGCTTGATTGAATGTACTAGAGTCAACTTTGTTTAGGTTAGACTAGAAAAAAGTCTAGGAATGTTGAGACATACAAGTATTACCTTGAAGACCTGAAGATCATGAAGACGTATCAACTACAATGAAGGCACCATCCTTTTACTTGAGGTTAGTGATACTAACTTGACTTGTTTTCATTCCTATCTTTGCTTTCAAGTTGTTTAAGATTGAAAACATAATATATTTAATTCTCTAGTATTAGTCTTGGTCATTTTATTATGATCAAAGTATAAAGGATGAATATTTTATTACGAAGTATAACATTTATCTTTTGAACTTCGTAAATGTGACAACGACATAATCTATGTAACTCGTTACTTGGTTGTATATTGGATATAAGTATGAGTTCATCCTAGAAAACTATGTTTAATTACATATGTTTAGAGAAAGTACATATACGAAACTTGTATCGTAATCGAAAGAAAAACAATAGGCGTTTTGGTCTGGTTTTCATTGAAGATATATTGGATGACCAATTCGAACTTAGGTAGGAACTTTGGTAGAACCGATATTAACTTATGTTGAGAATTATGGTAGAAATTATCTTTACTCGGTGTGGGATACGCAGTAAAATCGATTTTAACTTATGTTGAGAGTCTTGGTAGACAAGATCCTTACCTATATTAGGATACATGGTAGAACCGATCTTAATTATTGTTGAGAGTCTTGGTAGAACCGATCCTTACCTATATTGGGATACTTGGTAGAATTAATTATAGATTTTGTTGGGAGTCATGGTAGAATCGATATTAACCTATGTTAGGAGTCATGGTAGAACTAGTCCCGTAGCAAAACCGATCCTCTATATTCACATATTACATTGCGGTTTTGTGTGAGTTTGGAATTAGGGTTTGCTAAATAGGAAAGCACTTCGGATGTCGACATAATATGGACATGAATATAATTCTTATTTTTTATTGTCCAAAGATATTCCTTGATACTCAAGGTGATCCCAATCCGAAATATTGAGAATATTTGAATTAAGATTTTCGATTATATGTTTTTGATTTTACAGCAAATCAAAACATATCTCTTGGAAAGTTATATTAGTTAAGTGCTAAACTAATATTAGATATTTTCTGATGAGAGATTTGAAATTACAGGTTGGATATTAGTTGGAAATATGAAAACCGAAATTAGGTACTTAATCGAAATCTCTCATTAGAAAATATTTTCCTGGATCTTAGTTAAGTGCAAATCAAAACCGTACTTTCGTGCCAAAATAAAACACGAATAAGGTTTGTCTGGATCTTGAGAATATTTTCGATTTTGGAATTGTTGTCCAAACAACCTTGGTTTATAAATAGTTGAGTTTGCATTTCTTGCAAACTATCCTAAGATCCAGTGCAAACCTTATTCGTGTTGCTGGTAGAGCCGTCTATACGGAGAGGAAAGTACCCTAATTAGGCGAAATCTCTTATGCCCGCTCGTTTAAAGACACATGGGATCAAGAAGATCTTTGAGTACCGTTGGTGGGAAACTAGATAATTGCATTGTTATTTTAGTTTTCTATTAATGATTTGATTGACTAACGGTTGTTCAAACTTTGATTGCACCTAGTTTGGTTATTCTTAAGAGTCTTCTCTTCTGACATAAGGGTCACTCAAACTAGATCAAAGTATTGACGAGATCTTTAGACTTGTTTTTAGATCTAAAGAAAACTTGTGCTTATCCATTGTTAACAGACTTCATTTTGCGTGTGATTGATCATAAGTGGAATCAAGTTTGTGGTGTGCAGGTACATAAGAAGGCAATTGAATATTTGAAGATAAAAAGATTTTTCTTATATTGGGTTACGTATCTTGTGATTTGTGCAAACATCTTGATCGGCAGGATTCGACTTAGATCCGATTTATCTTTGGTAGATTTGATCATATAGTCGTTTAAATCAAGCAACTATCATTTGGTGGTATTCTTCAATATCCGAATCTGAATCTAAGTTACATATTTGGATTGATCTTACACGACAAAGGAGTTTACTTGTTTAAACGAGAAGAGCCTTTGTCAAAAACTCAATGAATCTTATTGGAGTAGATACTAAACATCTTTGTTCATTTCTTGTTTGGAAGACGATCAAAAGGAGTTGAGTGCTTAAAAATTTACATCGCTAAAGCAACTCAAGATAGTGATTTTCCTGTCTTGGGATTCATATGCATGACCGGGCGGTCGTAGACGCGGGGATACCGAGGGAACTAAGTAACTAGGGGTAGATCACTTGGTCTCAACTATACGAAGTTTATTTTGTTCTCTCGTATAACGACTTAATTATGAGAGTATTCAAAGCTTGGACTAGGTCCGGGGTTTTTCTCGCATTTGCGGTTTCCTCGTTAACAAAATCTTGGTATGATTTACTTTTACTTTCCGCAATTATAATTATTTTATTATATAACTAAAAGTAAATACACTAGTACGTTAAATTATAATTACTTGATATTGATCCTATAGTAAATCGGTTTTGGATCGAAAGTATTATCAAGCGAATACCTTATGGTTGTATTATGTCGACAAAACTTGGTATTTGGGTACCCTCGTAATTTCAAATACATTGTTTTTATTTTTTCCATTCAAGCAAAAAATGTGTTCAAGTTTTTCTCGATCTCTTGTAATAAGCAAAAGCAATAAATAGACTCTAGATAAGATAGAGTAGGTGTGTTTAAGACAAAAAAAAAGTAATAGAATGGAGGGAGAACATTTTTGTTGTTATTGGTCTCATGATATTTATGTTGCTCTTGTTTAATTAATTAAGAGATTTCGTGATATTTATGTAGGAACATATCCCCAATCACGATCAATTAAGAGATTTATTGTAGTCTATTTTCATGAACTGTGCAATAATGATGGATATGGTTAAAAGCCTAATCACATAGAGAGAGCAACAAGGGTAAAAATAAATAGTTCATGTGCGTTATGATGACTCGAGACTCAATGGTTCTGGTGACTGGCGAAAACTGAAAAAAGATATTGTCTTTTCTTTTTCTTTCTCACCAAAAAATAAATGATAAAGTTGCTTTAGCTTCTTACAAATCCTCACAAAAAAAGTTCTACATTAATCAATCAAAAATGGCTATAAAAATCAAATTTGAAAAAGAGTCTCCAAAAATCTACATAATCAAAATACTCAGTATTAATTTTTCGATGCCATGTACCATCTTGTCAAATAAATCCTCTTTTTAAGAAAATATATATAATATATAATGGAAAAAGAAGAAGAAAATGGGAACTGTACAAGATTATCTATAGTAAAATAAAAATCGGTGAATCGATCTTATCTTATTTATCTTAGAAGCAGTCAACTAGAACAGGGAATTTTCTTTCTTATTCCGACCGGGGTGACTCGAAAACCTAGAATAAAGAGAGTGACAATTCTATGCAAAGCGAAGAACCTTACCGTAAGGCGGGGAAAAGAGAGATTTTCGTCTATAAAAATAAGAGAATTATGAATAAAACCAACATAGCGAGGAAGATAAGATCTTATAGATCTTTCATCTTCATGTTTTAAAACTACCAAGTGTTGGGTTGTATGGCATTTCTGACGAGAATCCTAGAAGTAGATATAGAAGGGAAGTTAAAAATGAACTGGTGAAAGAAGATGCAGTAGATATACAAGGAATGTAAAAGATAAACTAGTCAAAGAAGATGCAGTAGATATACAAGGGATGTTAAAGATGAACTAGTGAAACAAGATGCGGTAGATACACAAGGGATTTTAAACATACACTTATCCTCAAAGGTGGATAATCAGTCTCCATATGCTCTAGATGTTCAGTCTTCTTCCTCTTTGATGCTATTTTATTTCATTGTTCTTTTAATTTTTCCCCTTATAAATACAAGTGTTTTTATTTTTTTTTCTTTTCAAGCAATAAATGTGTTCAAGTTTTTCTCCGATCTCTTGTAATAAGCAAAAGCAATAAATAGTCTTTTAAGAAGCTAGAGTAGGTGTATTTATAACAAAAAAACAATATAATTGAGGGACAACATTTGTGTTGTCATTGGTCTCGTGATATTTATGTTGCTATTGTCTAATTAATTAAGAGATTTCATGATATTTATGTAGGAACATATCCCTAATCACGATCAATTAAGATATTTATTGCAGTCTCTTTTCATCAACTCTGCGGTAATGATGGATATGATTAAAAGCCTAATCATATATAGAGCCAACAAGGGTAAAAAAGGAATACTATGATCATCTTGATTTAATATTTAGTTTCCAACAAATAAATAGTTTCTAACTAAACTCGTCAAGTACTTGATGAACTTTAGCTAGAGCTAAAAGCTTCCAACACATATTTCGAGAGATATATAAACGACATAAACTCTAAACGAAATTTCAATTGTGTATAATGTAAAAGTCTATATAGCTATACAACTTAGTCTCTTTTAGAAGATAAAAAAGAATAGACTTCTGAGTGATAAATAAGTTTTAGTCTCCACATACCTTTTGTTGATGAAGTTCCTCCAAGCTCTTCAGTAAATCTTCTTCTTCAATTGGTGAACGACGTGAAGTCTAAAGCTCAACTACTGATAGGTGTAGAATACACCGTATTTACTATCTAGAGTTTATGCTTTCTTTGCTATTTTTCGTGTGAATTTTGTATTTTACGCTTGTTTTGAGTTTTATAGCTACTTTGGAGTCGCACGGAGGAAAAGAAGAAGCAATCACCCAATTTGAGAAAAAAGGGCAAAAAGGTCATTTTACAGGCGATTGATATATGGAGCCCAGTTGAGGTTAAGGGGCAACCCAATTTGGAGGAGTACTAAAGCCAGGCCCAATCAAGGCTAAGGGGGATTGTCATCAGGGTACCCCTTATCATTTATCAGAGGGTGTAATTATCCCTGGGTATCCCTTATCTAAGTGTGGGGTGGTCCTCATCACTTGGGTGCAAATATCCACCCAAGTACTTATACCCTAAAAGTCGAAGAAGATATTATATTCTCTTCTTTCTTCCCTTCCACCTGAAACTAAAATCAAGCAGTCATAGCTGCTGTCACTAGATCGAAGTGAGAATTGAGAATTGAGAGAAGAGTTGAAAAGCTTGACCATGAGACCCGAAATCGAGAAAACAAGAACGAGTGCCATTTTGTGAAGCTCGGGGAGATGAAGCCGTGAAATTGCGAGATGCAGATCGAGATGACGAGCTCAAAATTAGGGTTCCTTAAGGTTCCGGTGAAGAACCAGGAGGAGGTTCGATCTAAAAATGGTTTGTGGTAGTGAAGATAGAGTTGCGATTCATAGATGGGTTCGATTTGAGTATGGTTATCTGTGGGATTGAAGCAGCTCAGAAGGAATGGGTGTCACTGTTGTTGGGCGAATCACAACAATCAAGAACAAAGAGAAATTAGGACGAATCGGAAGGGTTTCGTATGTGGAAGATAAAATTGTTGGGATTAAAGCTCAGGAAGGTTTAGATTCAGAGAATGAAGCTGTTGTTGTTTGATATCGATTAGGCTTTGCTGAGAAACGATGGGTTGGTGGTACTGTTGGATATGAAATCGGCAGTAAGGGTTTGGTTGTAGTTTAAGAAATCGAAATGAAATAGACAGAGATGATTCTGCCATCGATTAAAGAAAGGGCGAGAGATTGAAATGGTTTTGAATTACAAAATGATGAACTCAGATGGAAGTCTGCTGCCAAGAACAAGGTGATGATAAGAGTCTGAGATTGATAGCTGCCATGAACTAAATGAGATTTTGGGTTGAAAATGGAAGAAATGGCAAGCAAGATTGAACATGGGTTTTGATGATTGTTATGTACTGGTGAAGAAATGAAGGTCGAGTTGCCGCTTTCGGAAGATACGGGGGAAGATTAAAACTGTTCGTGAGTTAAAAATGGAGATGCTTGACCGAGTTGATATTGCGTAAAGAGCGATAACAGGGTAATGAGAAGAATAGATGTATGCTAGGATTTACAAGAGAAGAGCAGGAAAAGAATGGCCTGAAACAACGGCCGGGAAGTCCTGTAATCAGCCGAAACTCGGCCAAATTTCCCCTCTGGCGAGTTGACTCAGCGATCCCGATGACCGATCCCAACTGAGTTCAGTGACCGATTCCGGTTAGCTGAATTAGATCAAGTCAGCCGAGTAAGCGGTGACTCGAAGAATCGACTCGGTGAGTAAGCCCAGATTAATCGAGGTCGAAGCTAACTCGAGTCCGACTCTCCCTCCCTTGACCATTGACTAACGGTTGGTATTAGTTTGACCTAACGGTAACTTGAGAATCTTGGACGGAATATTCCATCACCAGCGACAACTTTCGTGCCACTATTCCAGGTCGGATTCCGGCCACAATCCCGATTTTCCATGAGCAAAAATTCCAGAATTTTCTATGGACTTCTCTCATGGGTGTGAAGACTTGGACTAGGAATTGGATGGAGAATTTGGCTCAAATTTGGAAAGAGAAGATGAAGAGTTGAGAAAGACTTGAATTTGGAAGTTGATTTGCTAAAGGAAAAGGATTCTAATCCTTGGAAGAGTTGGAGAATATTGAAGCCTATAAATAGAGAAGTTTTCTACATCTTTTACACACACATCTCTACACACACAACACTTTTCTTTTCTTATTCTTTGTGTGAACTCTTTAGCATGAGTAGCTAATTTTATTATTGATTGAGGATGAATTCCTAGTTCTTAATATGATTTAAGTTTTTGTTTTCAATTCTATCTTGAAGTTTTTCACATAATTATCGTTTGTTTTTACTAATAGGAATGATCTTAATGACATTCATGATTGATTGATAGATTGTTTGGGTGGCCAACTAAATTGATTTGTCGGTTTAATCTAAAGCTAGTGAAAGTTAGGAGATAAGTAATCGTTTCTTGACTTTTTACATAAGTAGCAAACACGAGACCTTGCGGAGGGATTCCGTGGAGCAATTGTGTGTGAAAACAACGTTAGCAAGTAGACCTTGATCTAAGAGTCTAACTACTAATATCAACCTAATAAGTTCATAAATCTTAATGCGTTTATTTTAAATTACATCTTGAGTGATCTACTACTAGGTGGTTTCGTAAATAGAATCCGGTAGTCGAGAACTTCCGTGTCCGGTGATAGAAGGGATTTAGGGGTTTAGCACTGATCTAGTCGCTTTACCTACGGTTGGTGATAATTTGTGACTAATAACAAGTAGAAAAGAACATAACTTGATTCATTGTTTCGTAACGAAGAAGGATTCCTTGGTCTTGTCTCTCTTATTGCTTTCAACTTTATCTTTTAATTGTTTTGTTTATTTTCTTTTGCTTTTTACACCCCCCTTTTTCGTGACAATTTTTAAAACTAGAATCTCTTGCTCCTCGTGGGAACGAACTTGACTTCCATTATATTATTTTTAATTGAGTGGAAAAATCTTGAATTAATTTGTTGTGGTACGACACGCATCAACTACACACTTCTATCCTAATCCGATACATAGCTATAAGTAGACTAGAAATCAAGTATATAGTTTTGATCAACTAAACTTGACAAACAAGCTTTAGATAGAAACGCTTGCGAGTTTGACCGAGCAATGCTCTAACAATTGCTTCATCCTCATTTGATGGTTCTCTTAACTTGTTACTTACTAACCCACTCAATGTTGTCACTGAATCTGAGCTTTCAATTTCTGATAAATATTTTCATATCTGAGATTGATTTGAATGAGGTGGGCCTGAATGTGGATTCGAATCCCCTTAATATACAAAGGGTACTTCTGATATTGGATCGACTTCAAACTATAGAAGAATGACTCTGCATTACAAAAGACAAACCATACTGATTTTGGTTAGTTTGTGTCTAATTCCGGTGGTGAGACTATTTTTGTTATATCATTTAACTCTTTTTGGGAGGGCAGTTGTCAAATGGTTTTAGCCTTTGTCTAATGTTAGGGAATGCTTGATGAAGGATTTGACCTAATTTCTGTTCTACCTAATTTCAAAACTATGTATAGCTTGATTCAATCTGACTATTAATTACTGTTGCTGATTCCATAACTTGCATTATACTTCTGTATATGCGTGCCAGGGTGTCTCGATTTCCCCAAATTATCGTTTATTGTTTCTGAATGGATTTGATTAGTGATTTGATTTCTGAAATATATGTTTTTATGCAGTGGGTATGTTCGGTACATGGAAGGCTAAGAAGATTAAGAAGAATCGATTTAGCTTAATGCTTCATTTTTGTTTTTGGATCGTAATATTTGTTTCGCTTTGGACATAATCTCGAAAGCTGTTTCACTCGGTGAACTCGACCTAAATTGGTATGATTAGGGTTTTTCAGGCTTTTTGATATGCTGACAGCTACACACATAATGTCAGTTAATAATTTTATTAAAAAAATAGGATGAAGAAGTGAAAATAAATGTATTTTAGCAATTATGCAACAAGAAAATACAAGTATATTTTAGTAATTGCGAATGCCCTTGTATCTCAATAGACATAAGTTTTCACCATTCCACCTTGAACTCTAAAATAAGAAAGTTCAATATCTCAAATCTTCCATGGAGTGAAACATGACCCTTCGTACGATTGAGTTATCTCGACCCCTACGGCTAGGGTTGTTTATGGTCGGTTTTGGTTCGGTTTCAGCCAAACCAAAACCGAAACCAATACTATCGGTTTCTAAAATCAAAACCAAACCAATCCACTAACCATTGGTTCGGTTTCTAAATGGTTTTAGCCGGTTTCGGTTTGTTCCATTGGGTTAATGAAACTGATAGATCGTATGTCGATTTTACAAGCGACAGGTTGAAATCTTTAAAAAAAAAATAACACATTTGAATTTTTTTAACCTACCGCATAATGTAATTAACACACAAGTGTAGTTCATAACTCAAGTTTATAAGCATAGTTCAAAACATAAACATTGGAGATTCAAAATACTTAAACTCCAAGTTCCGCATGCTCCAAATATGATCTCGTCTGGGTAAGGGTAGAACTAAGGTTTACAAAGTGTGAGATGGACGGGGTAGATTAAATCTAGGGTTAATTTGCGTTACCTCCCCTGGCCAAGATCATAATTAGCGTTACCTCCCCTACAGAAATTAAATTAGTGAAACCTCCCCTCGTTACATTTTCCATCCAATGGTTATCCTAGTCCAACGATTTTGTACACGTGACCAGATTTTTACACTTGGACTTTGACTTCCCAGAATACCTCCCGGCCAAGATCATATTAGTATTACCTCCCTACCCGGTTTTTACATGTGGGAAAGTCAAAGTCCACGTAAAGAACCGGTCCACGTGTACAAAGCCGCTCGACTGGGATAACCAACTTTGGTGGAAAATGTAACGAGGGGAGGTTTCACTAATTTAATTTCTGTAGGGGAGGTAACGCTAATTATGATCTTGGCCAGGGGAGGTAATGCAAATTACTATTTGATTTTAATCAACGGCCTATACTTATTGGTTTTCCATTGATTTTTGGTTTGGTTTTCAGGTCAAACCAAAACCGAACCAGTAATGTCGGTTTTCAATTTTTTTTACCATAACCAATCCATTAGTAAATGGTTTGGTTCAGTTTCTTCCTTATCGGTCGGTTTCGGTCCGGTTCCGGCGGAAAACCGAAACCATGTTCAGCCCTCCTTCGATATATAAACTCTAGCCTAATCACACGGCGAGACAACAGGGGTAAAAAGGGAATGGCTCGAGATTCATTGGTCCTGCTGGCCAAAACTGAAAAAAAGCTGATAGTACACTGTCTTTTCTTTCTATTTCTCATCAATACAGAAGAAAAAAAACCAGATAAACCCCAGAAGCTGTTTTA